>JAJOZX010000375.1:930000-1127500 GCA_023014485.1 Bathynomus jamesi | reverse complement strand
CAAGAAAATAATTTTATACATTTAAGCGAACACTTAAAATGTACGATGGTTGATCCTTAAATTTAACGACAACAACTACCAAAACTTTTAAATTGTATTTCCCGCCTGAAAAAAAAATTTGAATCTCTATCGAAGAAGATTGTTCTGATTGAGTAATTTAAGTTTTTGGTCGAGTGAAATTAATTTTGGGTGTGGGCATCCAGCTTGTATTCTTAATAGTACACATTGGTTAAATGGGTCATTTTGAAAATGGAAAAAGCTTGTAATAAAAATCACCAACTAATGCAGTAGGCCTAGTCCAAAAATAAGTTGATGATAAACAAAGTTATACCATGGTCGCATTTCATTACATTTACCTTTTGGAAAAATTAAGCAACTCGGGCATGTCGAGGTTATCCAAGGCATAAATGATTTAAGCAGTGCTTAGAGGTTAGAAATAATGCAAATAAAATGTTAGTTACAAAAAGAAGTCTTCTGTAGATTAGCCTATATAATTCTTATGTTAGGGCTCTGTAGCGGGGTTGTGCAGGGGCGACCATTTTTTTTTTAACATTACATTTGGGAAACGAAGCCACTCTGGCCTATCAAAGTTATTCTTGAATTTACCTTGCAGCGCTTCTTTCTCAAGGAATAGGTAGGACCACGACGTAGTCGCCACCCTTCTTTTCTCTTGCTCCTGCCATACGATTTGGTCCACTATTGAAATAGAACATAAGAAACTTTTATAGTGGGCACACTAGGGGCCACTTCGGCCAATCGAGGTGGCTCCACTGTGCAAAAACTGCCTGTACATTGGCAACAACCAACTTTTACAAAACTAATTAATTATCAATTTAAAACTAAAGATAGGGTTAATATTCGTCTTTGAACCCGCTCACACGCAGTTAAAACGGTATAATATATTGAATTGCCATTCAGAACTGACTAAGAAAATATATATCTTGTGCAGATTTGGGTAATTATTCGTTTTAGTTCTTTTTCTCTTTTCTGAACCAAAACACATTTTTCTGGTGTTTTTTGGTGTGATTTGTTCAAATCTAAACTTTGTTTCTTTGGGAAATGAGCCATTTTTGAGAAATTTTAAAATTGAAAATTTCTCAAAAACTGCTCATTTCCCAAAGAAACGAAGTTCAGATTTGAACAAATCACACCAAAAAACACCAGAAAAATATGTTTTGGTTCAGACTTAACTTAACCTAACTTAACCCGCGTTTTTTCGCAATTTCTAACCTTCAATAGCAGCGTTGGGATGTTTGTACAAATCAGCAGCGACCAACAGGAATAAATAGATGATTTTGCCAGGCCTACCAATTTGAACTTGTTGGCCTAGCCAATGCTCACAGACATCGAAGTAAAAGGAACACTTTTTTTTCTGCCGCGCTCGTCCCTAGTCAATCTTCTGCAATAATATTGGTCAGCAACTTCTCTATAATTATACTCATGACCACACTGTAGACAAATAAAACACTGACTGGTAAAGAAAACACCAGCACTGTCTTCTTTTTTATAAGTAATCCAAACCATAGTAAAAACTGAACTGAATAAGGATTTTGGAATGAGTATACATTATTGGAGATTCAAAATGCATGTCTCTGATTGGTCAGATAAGGTAACATGAAACAAAAACCAGATTTAATTGGCTGATTTGACCTATATTTCCTAATTTTGCCACGAGATGTGTCCCCATAAAACTGGAGAGGACGAGGATCGGTAAAATTTTAACAGCGTTAAGAGCTAAACACTCGGTCAATGGCCTATAATAGCTGCTTTTTATCTAAATTTTTTTTTTCCATAAAAAATAATTATTATATTTCCTTGATTTTTATCAGTTTCCCTGAGGTTTCAAGGTATCCTGAATACGAGTTTATATGTTAAATTGTCATAGAATGTTTCCTATCAAAAACGAACAAAGCATTAAAATGAATATTAACCCAGATTTGTATAAAATATTTTTTTTTATTAAAATATATTTATTATTTTTTGTGGTTTTTCAATATATATATATCGGCTATTTGGTGAATATTTCCTATTTTTGGTGATTTTGGCTACTTCTGTGTAATTCAGTATGTCCTGTTTTATAATTAAATCATTTTTAGCAATTGTTGGTCTGTTCAGTTCGGTATTTTTATGACCAGAAGTATGACATGTCAGTTTTGCATATTTGATTTTGAAGATGTAATCCGTCATATTGCCCTTGATGAAGACAAGAGTTTAGACCTTTTTTTCAATCATGGAATAATTAAGACATCCATGACCTGCCTTAAATGCAATAGTGCTTGTATTTTAAGAAAAGACCAGAAGGTCTTTAGGTGCTATAAAAAAAATCCTAAATGTGATCGTATCAGTAAGCTTGGTTACACACATAAGCGAGTTAACCATAGTGAAAATTTTGTGGATCCCCTTTGATAATAGTATCCACACACAAAACATTGAATGCCTGTGGAAGGATGTGAAATCGTGGGTTTTACGTGCTGGGAACAAACACCCTCATTACTGGAAATATTTTGCGTGGTACTTGTTCCTAGCAGAACATACTGACGAGTCCACAAAATTGCATCACTTCCTGACTGCAATTGCAGAACTCTACTCTCCGCAATAAGGTAAGGTATTGTGTATAAATTAGGTTTCGGGGGTATAGGGGCAGAGCCCCCGTAAAGATCACGCATCACAAACTGATCAGTCCTAATGACGAGTGCAAACTTTTCTAGTTAATTTTGAGGTGTTTTGTATGAAACTGCCATCTGTTTTCTGTGCAAATGCGTAGTTTTTGAGATGATGATATCTCAAAAACTATGCATTTGCACAGGAAATGGATGGTGGATTCGTGCAAAACACCTCAAAATTGACCAAAAAAGTTTCTCATCATAAAAACAGACTGGGTGTAAAAACGAATAATTACCAAGGATAGAATCTCTGGATCTAGAGGATCAAAGTCATAATAGGCTACTATCTACAAACATGTTACACTCTATATCTATTTATAACCAACATGTAAATATATCAGATCCAAAGCATCCAGTCAATTTCATTATGGTATCCATCAACACTAGTACCTTACCAACCAAAAATAAGTCATGGTCCATATCAATTGCGGACCAAATCACAATTACAACCATATACATTACAATATATATACTTAGGAGGAAAAGTGTAGGTGTGGCTATAAAGACTGTACAGTAATGTAGAAATGTGTGTGCACCCATTTTGGGTCTCCCATTTCAAGGTGTTTGTGGGGCAAGTGAAGATCATGAGTTTTTCAATACCTCATAGTACTATGGGGGGCACTGCTTGGCAAAGGAATCTCTTTAAATGGGGTGTGTACAGACAGAGAGTATCCCCTAACCCAAGATGCTGCCTCCCTATATCCCACAACACTTGTGTTGAGCTGTGGGATCTATCACCTAAATGCACATAATATATATGAAATAAACTAGTACCATTCATGCAATAAAAATGGGCTTAAACACTATCACCAGATGTCCCTTGCAGACATCAAACTATCCAACCTTCTTTTGAAAGAATCAAGTGTATCTGAAGTCACCACTTCTTCTGTCAGACTTCCAAAACTTAATTACTCTGTAAAACTGTTTTCTTAAATTTGTTCTACATCTTGGCTTAAATAATTTCATACTATGACCTCTAGTCTGGTTATTTTGATGTTTAATGAAGAGCCTCAAAATCTATCTTATCTAACCCTTTTATCATTTTATACACCTCTATCATATCACCCCTTAACCACCACCTTTTTAATGAGAACATGTTTAGATACACCAGTCTTTCCTTATAGGCTATGTCAATTGTCTTAGAGATGGGATCATTCTTGTTGCTCATTTCTGTACTTTTTCCAGTTTTTCAATATCTTGTATCAAATAGAGACTATTAAATTGAATACAGTATTTGAGGAGGGGGTCTCACATATGGAGGGTTCCAGCACAGGTGAAGCAAAAAATTTTCATTTTGACACCCGACCATCTCAGATCTTGCTTATCTTTGGTGTATAAGGTAAGTTTGTGCAAGAAAGCCAGCTGTGAAAGTTTCAGCTTTCTATGACCATTACTTCATGAGTTATGAAGGTCAGAAAAATCAAGGTTAAGGTCAAAATAGCTCAAGGTCAGCATCTTTGGATGCACCTCACACATTCACTAATTATCGTAACCATATGAAACTATATGTTTTTGGATTCAGAATGAGCTGTAGAATCCAAAAATGCAACGAAATCAGCAATAGGAGAACAAATAAAAATGTTCACCCTTTTTCAAGGAACGAATTGACCTTTTGACCTTGAAGTTCACACATTTTGGGGAAACATTTCTTTACACAAAATGAAGTTCCATCATTGCACTTTTAATAGCTATAAACAATAAAAATGTATCTTATTCACCAACTATACTGTCTTAAAGAATTTTTCAAATTGGCTATTTTTCAAATTTCTGGCAAAATCGCCATATGTACCGTATATGCATATATGTACTGTTAAAATCTAGAGATATTCATTATTTAAACTACTTAAGCAAAAATAAATATTATTAGAAACGTGATACAAAATCACTTAGATATAAGCTAGGTACCATAGGTATAACTATGATATAGATCTCTATTTTATTGTGGTCTCCTCCACCCCTACAACCACACCTTTCCACCCTTAGAAATATTTTACTTTTTTTTATAATTACTTTTATTAATAATACATTAATACAAACATATATATATAGGAGTATCATATAAAATAGGAGTAAAAAAAGGAGTATCATATTATGTAAACCTGTATTCTATAGATACATATTAAACTAGAGCTCTGTACACTTTTGACTCAAGAACAGGAAACTGTGGCAAACAGGTCTGCATGATTACCCTCAGCTGTTAGCATCTCATGATCATCAAAGGCATACTGAATTATTCTTGAACCTGCTGTCAATGATGGAGCAGTCATTGTCTGGATAATATCAGATGATAACATCCAACATGAGTCAGGACGAGAAGGGAAACTATGTTTAGAACGTCTTCCATGTGGAGACATAAAATTGACCTTGTAATCACTAAATTCTTCTGATACTTCAACCACTAATCCAAACCAAATTTTATTATCATAGTTACAAGCTACATATACCCCAACTTGTATATCTTCAGTTGAAATGTGCTTTTGCTCATGTAAATTATCTTTAAATGATGGATGCACAACTGTCATAATTTTTGTAGGACCTGAGGAAATCTCACCAACCTCCAACTGGGTATGACTAATAGGCACAAATCTATGAAATCTACGAGTACCTGGGATGGTTACAGAATTTTTATATCTATTTTCCAGGAATTCAGTTGTCTGCTGGACATTTTGTTTCGATAAGAATACAAATTTTGTGCTGGTATCTTTCTCATCCAGAAATTTCATCATGTCAAGTGGTGTCAGAATTTGGTCTTTAAATGTACGTTGAAGACTGGCACGAGCCGTCATTCTTTTTGCTGTGCCTCCGACTCCATCACAAGCACTTTTGCCATGTGAAGTTGCAAAAAAGTGCCATTCAGCATCCAGTCCAAAGTCCTCTTTGTGGTGACACAAATTGGTGAAGTTATATTTATTCTTATACTGCCCTCCGCAACCATCAGTAAAGTAATGAATCTTCCGCAGGCCTGAGCTCTCTTCTTTTATCATGAGGATCAGTTGCTTTAAGAACGCAAAGACAAGGTTTGTACTATGTTTCATGTCATCAGAAATGAAACAATAACTTTTAACTTTAATTTCAACATCATTTTCATTTACTTTATAGTAGAACACAAATGGATGAACTGTTGCCTGACTATTTTCCCAATGGTAACCTTGTGCAGCATCTTGTACAATAAATGAGTAGTTTTCAGAGAAGTCTCCTAGGAGAATACCTTCAGTGACCATCAGATTAGCTTTCAGTTTTTTTAGGAAACTTGCTTGTGCATCAGCCACATAAGTGTGTGTTGTTAGTGCACAAGGGTCATTCTCTGTCAGATCAACCAGTGCCTAACACCCTCATCTCTCAGATTTTGCTGAAATTTGGTTTATAGGGAGTTTGTGGGCCCTGAATCCATTTCTGAAATTATAAGGTCAATCCGACCAACGGTTCAAGAGATATGACCTCGGGAAATTTGAGGTCACTTGCGAGGTCACTAACATTTTGCGACCCATAACTTGGGTAATAATGGTCACAATTATATAAAAGTATATATATTTAGAATCAGAAAACGACAAGGAATCCAAATATGCAAGTTTTAGAACTCTAGGTTGAAAAATAAAAAAGTTATACTGTAACCAAAATTTGAGGTCACGATTTGACCTCTGGGGTATGAAATGAGAATTTTTTTTTTAAATGTAAAAAATGAAGGCATAGGCATTGGCTATTAGAATCAGCAAAAAAAAGTTTGTTTATGTTAGTATTTTTCATGTAACTAACATATAAGTGAACACCATATTCATAAGTTGTGCGTCAATTCTACCTATTTTTTCACACTTAAGCTCATAATTTGACCTATAGAAATTAAAATTACATTTTTTTATAGATATAAAAACAAAGGCAAAAAATGTAAAATTGTATTTCACTGCTAATCTACACTGGCAATAATAGTTATAATAGTGAAAGGGGAAGACCTACTTAGAGGATTCATGTGCTAGCCTAATACAATTTTTGCATGCTCGATGCTCTCATCAATTTCTTTTTGTGGAAAAATGTATTGAATTCTGCTGCCTCCTCTTAGGGTAGGACAACTCATTACAGTTAATATATGATGTCCTGGCACTGCACATGAATCCTTGTTTGATGGATAATAATATGCACTTGATCCTGATGACCCAGAGGGATGTAGAAAGTTCACAGTGAAATCATCAAACTCTTCACAATATTCCTCCACAATTCCATACCAAACTTGCATGTCATAAATGCAGCCAATATACTCTCCTGGTTTGACACATTTTAGGTTACCAAGCATTGCAGGTTCATTAGTAAAATGACTTTTCCTTATTCTTTTCTTTTCTCCAATGCCACTTGAAATGGGATACACCATCAGTTCTTCCTTGTTTAGGGGAACAAATCTATGATATTTCTGAGTTCCAGGAATAGCCCTACTATCCTTGAATCGATGTTCCAACCGTTCTTCTGCATCTTTCAAATCAGCTGTAGTTACAAAGAAAAAATTTATCTTCTTGCTCAAGTTTTCTTCACAAAACTGAAACATGTGTTCTGGTGTAAGAATTTGCCTCTCTGTAGTTCTCTGCAAACTGGCACGAGCAGTAGCTCTTTTCACTGTTCCTCCAATCCCATCACATGCATTTTTGCCATGGGATGTAGCAAAGAAGTGCCATTCACAAGACAGACCAAAATCCTCTTCATGGTAACAGAGATTTGTGAAGTTGTATCTGTTCTTATATTGGCCAGCACATCCATCTGAGAAATAGTGCACCTTCTTCAATTGTGGGCATCTGAATTTAACATATGTCATAAGCTTCAATATGAATGAGTAAACCATTATAGTGTTGTGTTTTAGTGATGCAGATAAGAAACAGACACTAAAATGGCTAAGTTCCTGGTCTGCAGATGATCTATAATAGATGACAAAAGGGTGAACTGTACACTGTGAATTGTCCCAGTGAAACCCTTGGGCAGCATCCTGGACAATGAAAGAATAATTCTCAGAGAAATCACCTACTATAACTACCTCGCTCTGAGGTGGTAGTGTTTCTTTCAACTGCTTGAAGTACTGTGATTGTTGCTGAGCAACAAAGTGATGACGAACCATGCGGGATATTTTCATGCTTAGGGATGATAAGTATTCATGAAGTGGCTCCACCTTATCAACCATTGTACAATGGTCAACAGTCACCCATTGCTTGTAAGATATTTCATTTGGAGCTGATTTCACACTGTCAAGTAACTCAAGAAAATCCAGGACACCCTCTTCTCTTGGGCAATCATTGCAAAGTTGCATCATGCAAGTCTCTCTTTCTGTACTGCAGACACTGTAATCCATAAGATCCTTGTATGAAAGACCTCTTTCTCCCAATGCAGCCAGCTGCAATTTTGGATTTTGATGGTATGTGCAGACACAGACAGAATGAGTCCCACCACTACTGGCAAGCACACAATATGATGGCCATAATTTTGCAAATGTGGAAAATCCTATTTTGGGATTCTTTTCATCATTTTTATATAGTTCAAACATCTCTCTTAAATTCCCGAGGACCAATCGTTTTTGCACCTTCATTGCACCTTTAGCACTGATAACTTTCACGCAATCCTTTTGGCCAGGACACATACGACTAACCTCTTCTGACTCATAGAATCTTCTAACTATATCTTTGTGTTCTTCAGATATCACTTTTCCTTTGCTCATTAGTGGAATCTTCGGAAGGATTCCATGTTCTGATTTAAGTGAACGGCTTCTTTTCACCATGTATGTTGTAGTTTGAAAGAAACTAGCTGTTTTTTCAATTGTGTATGGTGAGTGTGTCAATATTTGTAGTTTGTGATGGTGACATTTGCTCTCCAGGAATGACTGTTTCAATTCATTCATTAATTTGTCTAGATGTTTTTCAGATTTAGTTTCAGGTTTTGAAGTATCACTTACCTCCTCGGTAATTTGAACACCATAACTGAGTTCTAGCCTCTAATTCAGGTGTTTCTGAGCAGATGATAGCTTACCACGAGCCTTGCGCTTTTTCTGGCTTAATGACAGCCCTTCTGAAAAGAACAGAAAAAAAGGTTTCACACACCTGAATATTAGTAATTAAATATTAATTATAGTACCTTAAATGCTATATAATTGGCTATATAGTAGATCAAACAGACCTTGTAGTAAAGTATAAGTTATTATATTAATTTATTACTTACTTTTTTTAACTGGTGTTTGGTCCAGAAATGCTAGAACTGGTTCAACTGAAGTTGAAGGATTTTCCTTTATCAAGCAATCACTGTCATTGTCCAGATCTTGAATTGAAGAGATGTTACTCAAGCCACTGATAGTAGATGATTCATTTGAATCCTGCTCAGACTCGTTGTTTTCAGTGGTACTAAGTATAGTGGGGTTTTTTCATTATCAGTGTCCAGCAGTTCACACACAACAATGAGTCTTTTTTCACTCTTCCAGCACATTTTTTCAACAAGTACATCAGTCACTTTTCTAAGATTGATTGTTATGCGTTTCTTGTGTTTTTGAATAGGGTCCTGGCAGTATTTCAAGTGCCAACCATTGTATTTTGATCTGTAAAGATATAGGATTTACAATTAGGTAATATATATTTTTTAGAAAATATATAGCTATACACACTTAATATTTTAGGCCTTGATAGTCTCTGAGGCTCATTAAAACACCATACCCACCAGCCACCCACAGTGCTGGCTGGAACTGTACTAACCTGTAGACAAGGAATTTTGCAACTATGTGTTGATTCTGCACTTAGACAAGTAGCAACATGTTTCAACAGGTTTGTTTAGGCTACATGTGAGCTTAGTCTTCCCCTTTCACTATTATAACTATTATTGCCAGTGTAGATTAGCAGTGAAATACAATTTTTATTAAATTCTTGGAGCTTGAGGTCAAATTGATAGCTAAGATATAAAAATTCCTTGAAATGACAAGCAATTTATAAATATGGTGTTCACTTATAAGTTAGTTACATGAAAAGTACCAACATAAACAAACTTTTTATGATTGTTTCTATTAGTCAAGAACTCTGACTTTGTTTTTTATATCTATAAAAAATGTAATTTTAATTTCTATAGGTCAAATTATGAGCTTAAGTGTGAAAAAAAGGGTAATTGACGCACAACTTATGAATATGGTGTTCACTTATATGTTAGTTACATGAAAAATACTAACATAAACAAACTTTTTTTTGCTGATTCTAATAGCCAATGCCTATGCCTTCATTTTTTACATTTAAAAAAAAAATTCTCATTTGATACCCCAGAGGTCAAATCGTGACCTCAAATTTTGGTTACAGTGTAACTTTTTTATTTTTCAACCTAGAGTTCTAAAACTTGCATATTTGGATTCCTTGTCGTTTTCTGATTCTAAATATATATACTTTTATATAATTATGACAATTATTACCCAAGTTATGGCTCGCCAAATGTTAGTAACCTCGCGAGTGACCTCAAATTGCCCGAGGTCATATCTCTTGAACCGTTGGTCGGATTGACCTTATAATTTCAGAAATGGATTCAGGGCTCACAAACTCTCTATAAACCAAATTTCAGCAAAATATGAGAGATGAGGGTGTTAATTTCAATTTTTTTTGGTTGATCTGACAGAGAATGACCCACAAATTCTAGTTGCCAAAGACTTAATGAAGTTTTCAAGGGATTCACCGATGTTAATAAGGGTTGTCCGATCCGTGGAAGTCCACTGCTTGTATGTAATTATGGTGCCGACTGCATCCTGAACAGATTCCAATCCTTCAAGGAATGCAATAACACCTTCTTCTCCTGGACACAATGCACATTTTTGTAGCATACACTCTTCCTTTTCACTGTCACAAACTGCATAGAGAATGACGTCTTTATATGATAGTTGTTTTTCCCCCAAAGCTGATAGCTGAAATTTGGGATTTTGGTGGTAGGTACACACACACACAGAGTGTGTTCCTCCAGCTCCTGCCAAGACACACCACTTGGGTCTCAATGCAGCAAATGATGAGAAACTTATTTTTTGATTAGTGTCATTTTCCTTGAAAACAGCAAAAATCTCACGTAAATTACCAAGCACCAATCGTTTCTGCTGTAGTTGCTTCTCTCCTTCATGATTCCTAATTGATAGACAATCCTTCTTGCCTGGACATATTCTGCTTATTTCATCTGATTCATAGAAAGTGCACACTGCTTCCTTCTCTTTCTTTGTTATAACCCGACCTTTGCTAATATGTGGACCTTCTGGTAATATGCCATGTTCTTTCTTTATTTTGCGGCTGGTTGAAACCATTCTTGTAGATGCATTGAAGAAAGATGCTGTTCTGTGAATGGTGTATGGTGAGAGTGTTAGTATTTGAATCTTCCTCTTGTAGTCAGTTGTCTCACTGAAGGCATTCTTGAGTGCTTGCATCACTCCTGCATGCCTGCGAAAATGATATACATGTTTGAGTAAATTTATATGCAAACATATGATCTATATATAGGCTTAGTATACTTTAATGAAGGTACTACAGATATATATACAGTACTCACAAATTATTGTCATCCATTTTAGATTGCTTTTCTTCACTTTCTTGTGTAAAACTTGTCATATGAAGTTTCTAGCTTTCTCTTCAGGGATGTTGATGCCATTTCAAATTTTGTTTCAGCCTTTGAAGATCTCCCTTTTCGTGACAGACCCTCTGAAAAACAAATAAAATAAATTGTTATAACTTTTTTAATCAACTGTAGGCCTATAGATGTACATGTACATTACATATGAATTTGGTAAATACTGTATATATAATCATAACTGTATTGATCTTCATTATATAAATTGATATGCATACATCTGAATTTGTCAAATATATAAAGGTTGTAATGTTCATACATGTAGTTATATATATTGATGTTTTGTTGCTATAATATCTACATAAATTAACACTAAAAATACTTAAACTTACTTGTCTTCACTGGTGTCACATTCAGCATTGGAAGAATTGTGTCTAAATCTCCTTGGAAATCTTCAAACATTATTTCAGTAGTACACCCATAGGCAGAGGAACGTTTTTCTGTGGCAGTGGCATCAGTGTCTGAGTTCGAATCTGAGACAATATCAGAGACTTTTTTGTCTTCAGCTTTGATTTTATTGATATCATTAACACAATTTTTACAAATGTAATCTCCATATATTAATCCGTGAATTCCTTGCAGTGTATTACGGACTGGCACAAGTGCTTTTTCGATCTTCTTCTTATGTTTTCTAAGAGGATCAGCACAAACTTTTCTACCCATCTTGTTTATCTGTAAGAAAGGCATAAAATAAGTAATTAATTTATGTTCACAAAATATATTATTTAACAGTACAGTACATATATGCATATTAGGGTGGTCCAAAATGTTAAAGCATCGACTAAGTTCTCTCCACAAGGTTGGTTTTATGCCTCTTGGTGTGGACAGTATTTTTGCAAAGTTTCACGTTATTCGGTTAATATTTAGGGGTCGCCCCACTTTCCCCCTTTTTGAAAATTTGGGAAAATATATAGACAACTGAATAACAATTTTTTTTTGGTTCTCAAAGAATATGAAAGAAAACAGTAAGACAATAGGACATGATAATGGGTGTATCTTCGTTATTTCTTCTGCATCAGAGTCGCCTTGGATGGTATTGGTATCTGTTTTCGGTGGGCGGCTACGAGTTGTAGGAGGTACTGCTTCTGGTCCTCGTTTCGTGTCATTGTAGTGTTGTGCGAGAGCAATACCTCGCTCGGCAGCATCATTGACGACTCATCTTTAAGGCGCGATCTCTAAGTTCCCTGTAGTTCTTGTCATTTGGCCATTCCCGTGGATCTTTTTGAAGTAACTGGCGCGCTTCCTCCTTACCTCCAACTTTCAAGGCATCAAAGAGGGTCAATGTCCTTTTCGTGACGAAGGATGCCACATCATTTTCAACACCAGCTTCCGCCATGTCGATTCGTCGGGGGCAGCCATTCTTTTGGGGATGTTGGAGGTGTTGAACCATTCTCCTTTTGGTATCAGGATCGATCCTATTATCGAAGAAGGCCAGTCCAATCAGATGCTCCGACAAGTACCACAGGTGGCGTCTTAGAGCTGTCTTCGCCCCTTGTGCAGCTCCTCCGTGTGGATATTTTTCCAGAAGATGCAGCATTTTGAGATCATTGAGAGGAGCTTGTGTCCCCATTGGCGCTTCATGCCAGTACTTGACGTAAATCAGACTGACAAATAAAGCCAGCTGAGTCACGTTTCGTTTTTCGCGTGCTGTGAGCTTGAATTGATAGTGAAAGAGGTAGATTTTGAGCGCATAAATCGCCTTCGCCATCCATCTCGCGTGGTGCATGGGACCCGGAGCTCGGATAAAGAGTTGACCACCAGTCTTTCCCCCGAGGAAGAGCAAAGATAGTTCAAGGAACTCCTTGTAGTCGTCACGAGGTTGGCTTGCCTGAAGAGCGTTAGGTAAGTAAGTGAGCATCTCTTTTCTCATCTCTTGGAGTTGAGGGTTCTCGAACAAGCTGTCCAATGCTGAGACAAATGCTTCGTGGAGAGAGATGGCCGTTCCTTTTGAAATCGCTTAAAAAGGCCTGTTTCAGGACTTCCTGTTGAGCCAAATATTGAGGCAAAGACATCAGCAAGTACGACTTCAAGTATATGATGTCGACAACCGATCCAAACTAGCTCGTGACCCAATGCTTCTTCAATCCTGACACAGGCTCCGCGATGTAAACCCGTGTTTGACGCAGTGGTATCGAAGACGAGACCTTCACATGCTGTTCCACGTTCCATAATTTCATAGTTTGAAGGCATGCCTGGGCCTGTGCTTCTCCAGTTCCTTGTTTCATCTTTGGGACACCAAGCAGCTTCTCCTGTCCATTGAATGTTATAAGGATTGCTATCCGATGCACATTCGTCTTCTTCCCTTCAATGCCGGGGAGAAGCTTTCCGTCCCAATGGAGAAGGACAGGGTCTTCTAGAGAGAGTGATTCTAGGTCTTCTCGAGCTGCCTGTTCTCGCCCACTTTCTCTGTAGCGATGAATAGAGCTCCGAGAGCACGTCATCCCAGACAGATCATGCCCCGCGGCCTGTAATACAGCTCCAGTTACGAAAACAGCATTCCGGTCAGAAAGATTGGTGCGATCCATTGCTCCAATGACTTCTGGAGATTGGAAAATGCTCGTAACCTTGTTCTTGGGCCGCTTTGGTGCCGGAGCTTCAGACGAAGAAGGAATCGGAACCGATGGTCTATAGTCGTCGTTGTCTTGCGAAAAAAGGGAAGAAGGAAAGATCAATTGATGACACTCCTGCTTCTTCCAAATCTTTCTGTGTTGCTTCATGCCTTGCCTTCCTCTTGGCTTCCTTTTCCATTCTGGATCGCTTTCTGTCCTCTTGTGTAGTCGTTTCCTTATCAATGCCAGCCATGCTGCAAGAATTGACGTCCTTGCGCTGCATGGACAGGAAATTTCGGTCCTCAACGTTGACGATTGTGCTCATGGCATCACTGGTTGCGATGTCAAACAGTTCCTGGATGTCCGCTTTGAAGATGTCTTCATTCATTCTATCGCTGGCACGTTGCCTGGTCCTGTGCTTCTTGAGTGTTTTGTAGCGGTCTAAAAGCTTTGAAAGCTTACGGACACAGGAGTCGATCCGTTGAGTTGGGATCCGCGCTCGGGTCCAGACTTCAATCACCCTCTGGCATGCCTGGTTCAGACTGTCGGAGGTGGTTTGCTTTTGATTGATGTGGTGGTATTGCCCCAAGAGGAGGGCGTCAAGGCATGTAGGGAGCCTTGACGTGGATAAAGTTCCAGTTGCCATCCCTAGAAGCCAAACTTTTGGAATTGATCGAGTTTGAGCCATCGGACCTACGGAAGAAAAAGTACATTATATAATATATATATTCAGAGTGGGGCGACCTCTAAATATTCACCAATCACGCTGCAATTTTGCACAGACCATGTGGACACTAAATGGACAAAAACCACACTTGTGGAGACTATCTAAGACAATTTTTAAATTTCCCCCTATGGATTTGGACCACCCTAATGCATATACAGTGCCCGCGAAAAGTATCCGATCACTCAAGAAAATACAATATTTTCCCTTGATATTCAGAGACACGTAATTCACTTTCTATTTGTTCTAGCGACATCTGGTAACTTTGAGGTTGCTCGCTGATATGAGAGCTATCCAACGCATTCTCAAATTAGTGTTCTGGTAGCCTTCGTTGCGGGTGGCTGTGTCTCAAATTTGTCAGATTTCACTGTTTGTGTAAATTTCTTGATATTTTTTTTTTTTTTACAGAAAGTGGTGTAAATAAAATTTATATATAATGTGTGCTAAAAAACAACTTAAGAGTGATTGTCGAGGTGCTATTGTTGCTTTGCATGCATGTGGGAAATCACAGAGACAGATAGCTAAGGAATTAAACATATCCCAAAGTACCGTTAATTTATGGGTTTCACGGGCTAAGAACAATGGTGGCCTAACCACGCCAGTCCCTAAAAAACGATCTGGCAGACCGAGAAAAACAAATTCGCGAACAGACAAACTTATGAAACGTTTAGTATTGAAAAACCCAACAATAACTGCGAAAGAAATAAAATTTAATATGAATAATTTGTTATCTGGTGTTTCTGAACGAACTATCCAGGAGCGGCTCCAAAAAGAACTCGGATTACCATCTCGCCATGCTGCTAAGAAACCGTTCATTAATGAAAAAATGCGTAAAAAACGTGTCGCATTTTGTAAAAAATACATTCATTGGACTGTTGATGACTGGAAGAAGGTTTTATTTAGCGATGAGTTGACATTTTTGACATTCAGAAGTTGTCCAAAAAAGGTTCGCCGGCCTATTGGCTCAAATAGGATGGACCCTAAATACACCCTAAAGACAATGAAACACCCTCCAAGTGTGATGGTTTGGGGTTGTTTCAGTTACTATGGGCGTGGAAACTTATATTTTCTTCCGAAGAACACAACTATGAATGGTGCACGGTATTTAGCAATGCTACAGGATAAACTTCCAATGGCAATGGCAATCCAAAGGACAAAAACATACATGCATGATGGTGCACCATGTCACAGGGCCAAAATAGTGACAAAATGGATTACTGACAATAAATTTGATATTTTGGATTGGCCTGGTAATAGTCCAGATCTCAATCCGATAGAAAATCTGTGGCTAATAATAAAAAATAAGGTTGAATGCCACGACACTGGCTCAGTCGAAAAATTACAAGAGGCCATCAAAAAGGTATGGTGCAAGGAAATATCAGTGGAAGTTTGTCAAAACTTGATTAAATCCATGCCAAAACGTCTAGAACAAGTCATCCAAACCAAAGGACAGATGACAAAATACTAATATAAGGTTAGTATACATTTAAACATTGTTTTTTATGTAAAAAATACAAATTTCAAGGGTGATCGGATACTTTTCGCGGGCACTGTACATATGGTGATTTTGCCAGAAATTTGAAAAATAGCCAATTTGAAAAATTCTTTAAGACAGTATAGATGGTGAATAAGATACATTTTTATTGTTTATATTAAAAGTGCAATGGTGGAACTTCATTTTGTGTAAAGAAATGTTTCCCCAAAATGTGTGAACTTCAAGGTCAAAGGGTCAATTCGTTCCTTGAAAAAGGGTGATATTTTTATTTGTTCTATTGCTGTTTTCGTTGCATTTTTGGATTCTGCAGCTCATTCTGAGTCCAAAAACATATAGTTTCATATGGTTACGATCAGGGTTGTGGAGTCGGTCCAAAATTTTCCGACTCTGACTCCACACATTGTAAAAATTTGACTCCGACTCCGACTCCACACATTGTAAAAAATCTAAAAATCCAACTCCGACTCCTCACATTTTAAATATACGACTCCGACTCCTCTAGTGTTTCACTCTATAATTATCATAATAATAAGACATTTCATCACCACCACATGAATCATCAGGTTACTTTCTAGGATAAGGGAACATTCAAATATTAAGAAGGATATTGACTTGTAGATATTATCATATTAAGGGATTTTTATTTTTTCCAATATATATATATATATATATATATATATATATATAAATGAAAAAGATTCTCTTAAACATAATTAAGGTCTAACCAGTAGTAGTCCTACTTAAAATTGAATAACCCTTCTTAACCTAGTGGCTATAACCAGGGTTGTGGAGTTGGTCCAAAATTTTCCGACTCTGACTCCGACTCCGACATCGACTCCACACATTGTAAAAATTTGACTCTGACTCCGCCCTGAAACGTGCGACTCCATGACTCCGACTCCGACTCCACAACCCTGGTTACGATAATTAGTGAATGTGTGAGGTGCATCCAAAGATGCTGACCTTGATCTATTTTGACCTTAACCTTGATTTTTCTGACCTTCATAACTCGTGAAGTAATGGTCGTAGAAAGCTGAAACTTTCATAGCTGGCTTTTTTGCACAAACGTACCTTATACACAAAAATAAGCAAGATCTGAGATGGTCGGGTGTTAAGCATGATTCACCTGTGCTGGAACCCCTCATATGAAATGTATAGTTGCTTTATAATATTGGGTGATTTGTATTCAATGTGTGTGACTGTGTGTGCATGAGATTGAGTCTAGCATTTGCTCTATTTCTGATTTCCATACAGTGATTTGAGGGTTTAAGTTCATTAGTCACAGTGACACCTAAATCTTTCTCTTTATCATCATTTTTAATCCAAATTCCATTCATATTGTATTCAAATTCTGGATTTTTTTGGCCAAATATGCATAACCTTGCACTTATCAACATTAAATTTCATCTACCACTTATCTGCCCAGGCTGTTACTTTGTCTAAGTCTTTTTGTATTGTCATTGCTCCTGTTACTGACTTAACATTATGGCCTAATTTTGTATCATCAGCAAATTTTGAGGTTTTACATGATAGGCCCTTCTCTAGATCATTTATATAGACAACAAAAAACAGAGGTCCCAGCACCAGACCCCTGTGGGACTCCACTCAATACAGGTCTCCAAGTAGACTTATTTCCATTTATTTCCATTTAATTTGTTAGGGCTGGTCTGGCAGAGGAATACCCTGGAACTGTGGGTTGGTTGGGTATGTTGGCTAAAAATGTGTCCAAATGTTTTTTAAAAGTATCTACTGGGACTACTGAACTGATTGCAATACTCAAGAAGAGGCCTTACGTATGAAGTGTAGAGCCTACTTATAATTTCTGGTGATTTATATTCTATATGTTTCTGCATTAGGTTCAATCAAGCATTAGCCTTGTTTCTAATATCCAACTTCCATCCATGTTATACTCAAATTCTGAATTGTCATGACCAACATACATAACTTTACACTTTTCCACATTAAATTTCATCTCCCATCTATCTGCTATCTGCCCAAGCAACTACTTTATCAATGTCCTTTTGCATTTTTATGGCACAGGTCTGTTAAAGATCTTGCATTTTGTCCCAATTTTGTATCATCTGCAAATATTGAGGTTTTACTATTTTAGACCCCTTTCCAAGTCATTAATATAAATAATAAAAAGTAGGTCCATGTACTGACCCCTGTGGGACTCCACTGGACTCTGTTCTCTTTCTCTAAGCCATTTTTCAATCCAATTTGCTACTGTCCCTTTTATTCCATGGGCTCTAACTTTAACAAGCAACTGTTTATATGAGGAACATCAAAAGCTTTGGCAAACTCCAAGTACACAATATCAGTGCCTCCTGAGGTGGGCCATCATGGAGTCACCACCCTTCTTTTCTCTTGCTCTTGCCATACGATTTGGTCCCCTATTGAATTTGTGGGGGCTAGTCTGGCAGAGGAATACCCTGGCACTGTGAGTTGGTTGGGTATGTTGGCTAAAAATGTCCGTGTTTTTTAAAAGTATCTACTGGGACTGCACTTATATCTCTAAGGTACTGAGGCAAGGAATTAAACAGGCGAGAACCCTGCTTAGAGATACTATTATATTGAAGGGTTTGAATCCTTCTCAGACTGTTTGGTGGGAGGTGATATTTTTGACACATTCTGCCAGTTCTTGTTAAGGTGGGCACAATTGGTTCAGTATTGGGGGCAACTAAAAGCCCTTCTAGAATTTTCCAGGTGTAGATTAGGATGTATCTTTCAAACCTCCTCTCTATCATAAAACTCAATTAAGTTTGTCAAACATGACCTGCCATTTCGAAAACCATGTTGGCTATTACTAATTAATCCTCCTCCTCTTAAGAATATTGTAATTTTGTCTATGATGACACTTTCAAGTAATTTGCAAAATAATAGCTGTTAAACTAATTGGTCTATAGTTTTTAGCTAGGTGTTTGTTTCCTTTTTTGAAAAGTGAGACTACATTTGCTTTTTTCCAGTCTTCTGGAACTTTGCTGTTAATCAATGAAAGGTTGAAAGTATTTTAAGTGCTTGGGCTATGCTATATTTTGCTTCCTTTACTATTTTAGGATAAATTTCATCTGGTCCTGGTGACTTATCTATGCTTAGCCTGTCACTTGCTCTCAAAATATCCACTTCCTCAAAATATATATGATTTATATATCTCGTGTTACTAATGTAAAATCTGGAATTTTATTTACAGTTTCCTTTGTAAATACTGAGCAGAAATATCTATTTAGCTCCTCAATAATTTTGTCATCAGCATGAAGGGGTCCAATTTTTTTTATTATATTTATTTTTAAGGTTGAAATGACGAAAGAACTTTTTGGGATTTCCTTTACAATTTTTGGTTAAGTTCCTCTCTAAATTGCGTTTTCTGTCTCTTATAAGTTTCTTGCTTTCTTGTCTCTTATTTTTATAGATTTCAAGGTCCATTTCATATTGAGTTCTCTTAAATTTGCTGAAGGCCTTTCTCTTATCTTTTATTCCTTTCTTAATAGACTGGTTTATTCAGGGTTCTGTTATTTCTGATTCTTATTTTATGCTGAGGAATATATTTACTTTGAACATCTTTTATTTTATTTTTTAATTTTTCCTATGCATAGTGTGCAGATTTACTTTGGTTGAATATATTTTTTGGTTGAAGCTCAGAAATCTCTGCCCAATTTATACAGTTTAACTCATTAACTAGTTCAGTCATTTCCATTTTTGAAGTCAGGAATTTCAGCTGCATTTTTAGTATACTTTGAGTTAAATTTCACCTTGAATCTTATTACAAAAAGATCACTTGAACCCAGTGTTTCAAAGACTGATATGTTATATATAGAATCAGCAATATTTGTTAATAATAAATCTAAAATTGCATTCTCTCTCTGTAAATACTGATCAGAAATATCTATTTAGCTCAACAATTTCAAAATCTTCTTCAACTAACCTAACTGGTTAATATTGATTATTTCACCTAAATATCTTCTGATCTTTTTGTATTAGGCACTCTCTGTCACATTTTGGGCAAGTTAAGGATGAGAGAATAACGCCATGATTGATAAAAACATCCAGTGCTTTGTCTTCATCTAGGCCTACATGGTGAATCAGGTCCTCAAAGTCGAAATCACACGAATGGCACATCATAATTCTATCGCAAACATCACCAAACTGAATCCAATTAGAATAAAAAAACTATCCAGAACTTGAAATGGTAGCCAGAAATAAGAAAAAAGTGACAAATTGACCAAAATAGTGTATACACTATACATACATACATATCATAAATGTCAAAAAATAGCCAAATTGGGAAAAATATTTTATGAAAAAAGTATATTGTAGCCAAAATAGGAAATATATTTTATTAAAAAAGTACTGTACATTTGAACAAATTTGCATAAGATAAGATATATATATTTTTTTAGTCAGTTTTTAATGGCAATTCAATATATATGGTAGTACTTGTTCAGCTGCTTGTGACGGAGTAAAATCCACTATTAACTGAGAGCAGTAGTCAATGTGTGGAAGAACAAGTGATTTCCACAGGGTAAGCATGGTCATACTGTCCCTAGTTCTGAATGTCCTCGGTATATATCCTATTAGTTGTTTGCATGATGAAGTTATTTTGTCAATGTGTCTGTTGAATGTTGCATCTTCAGATAATATAAGGGTAATTCCAGGACAAATAGACAAATGAAAGTGCCAAATGTACACTCCACCATCTCCAAAATTCATGAAACTTGGTGTGAGGGTTGGTTTTGATCCAAATTACAAAAATCTGAATTTTTTTGAAATTTGGTCAAGTTGGTCAAATTTTATGGCTTGACCAAATTTTGGTCAAATGAAAAAAACCAACAATTTTCAAACGTAAATATATCAGCTGCTAATTGTGGTAGCGTAATAAGTCTTAAATGATAAAACATGTAAAATTAACTGTAGTTTCTAAATATGTATCATTTTTTTAGGGTAACAAAAATAAAATTATGATTTTTTGGAAAAAAGTCAATTTTTTTTTTTTTTGCGATTTGGCAGCGAAGATATCATTTTTCGAAAAAAAGACCAAGAATAAAAAATGTTTATTTGATGTATGTACACCATAATAAGTAATAAAAAGTCAGCTTATAGTTTATTATAAGGCTCAAAACTGAGTTTGAAATTAAGTAATAAATGTTTTTTTCAGACAACGAAGATTTATTACAGACTTGTTGGTCCAAAAAAAGACAATTTTCAAATCATATAAAAAATACATATAGATAAACCAAAGGAGAAAAAATCTTTTAAAATATATGTACAATGTACATACATAACCCCTCTTATGTTTAGGGACAGAATATATTGACAATAATAATGTTTAATTTATAAAGCGCTTATCAGAGTATAAAATACTCTTCCTAATACTACACGTACAGTCATACACAAGTCTTTGAGAATGAATTAAGAGACAGTATTCTCATCCAGTGAATCCAAATTTTAGACACTAATAATATAATAAGAAAAAAGAATTTGAAAAGATTTTTATAACTATTAAGTAGATACACAAATATTAGATAAAAATTTTAGAAATATTATATAGACAATCTTAAATAGTATACATTCGATAGAATTTATTTTATCTTTGAAAAGTTATTTAATTCTTGAAGCGGAAAAATGTATTGTGTTCTTGTTCCTCCTCGTAAACTTGCTTCAATACTCCCAAATATATTTTCTGTTGGAATGTGACAAACATCATCTTGCGCAGGAAAAATGTATGAGGGACATACGCCCAAAGGATGGAGAAATTTTATCAGAAAATCATCATATTCACAGTCAAAGGACTGGACTAATCCGAGCCATAGTTTATCTTCATACATACAACCCACAAAAGAGCCTGTTTCAATTTCGCGTTGAGAGACAGTATTATGTTCTTGATCCGAAGCAGAAACTCTAATGAGCTCTCTTATTTCGACTGACTGTGCACTCTGAGAGGGTGGATAAACCTTCAACGAATTCTTGGAAATTGGGACGAAGCGATGTAATTGTTGAGTACCTTTGATAGAAGTAATAGGTTCACTCACATTTTTGCAAAGAAAGCTCTACATCTACAACTTCTGCCTCAGAGGTAAAAAAAGTCAATAGCGATTAGGAATTCTTGAGAGCAGAAATTGTTGAAGTCCTCAGCTGTTAAGATTTGATGGTCGAGAGGCCGTTGTAAGCTTTCTCTGGCGACTGCTCTTTTTACCATTCCGCCAATACCGTCGCAGGCATTCTTCCCGTGGGATGTCGCGAAAAAATTCCACTCGGCATGAATTTTGAAGTCTTTGAAATGATGGCATAAATTTAGAAAATTTGTTTTATTCTTATACTGAGCTGCGCATCCATCTGTGAAATAATGAATTTTAGTTAGGTTTGAATTTTGTTGTTGGATGCACAGGATTAATTTTTTGAGAAAACTATGAACCAGAATTGTATCATGCCTGCGACGGTTTGAAACGAAGCAGTAACTTTTGCAAATTAGTTTTCCTGCATTGTTTTTGGAATAATAAACGAATGGGTGCACTGTACATTGCGAGTTCTCCCAATGAAACCACTGGGCACAATCTTGTACGATGAATGAGAAGTTTTCCGTGAAATCGCCCACCAAAACACCTTCATTTTCAGGCAGAGTTTCTTTTAGATTTTTGAAGTAACTCGACTGACATTTATTCGTGAAGTGGTGTCTTGTCAGTTGTGCAATTTTTTTTGGTGAGTGATTCCATGTATTCCTCTGGAGTTTCAGTGATATCTTTTAACATACAGTGATCGACGGACACCCAATTATTATAGGCTGGGCTGAAACTATAATTTTTGTTTGATTTTAATTTATCAGAGTGACTAACAGTTGGCTTTTGATATAAAAATAAGATTCTTGAAAAAAATAATTGGTGGCCACCAACGTGTGTCTAGCCACCCCCTGTTTTTGTAAAAACATCTAATGCCGCACTAGCAAAATCAGGAAAATGGCAATATCTCTTCTTCTGAACATGCTAGAGAGATGGTTTGCATACCAAAAGATGCGGAATTCGACTTAGAACAAATTATTAAGAGTGGTATTTTTTCATAAAACCTTTAGTTTTTGAGTTATTTTAGAAAAACTAATTTTTTGGGCCCATAGACCCCCTTTCAACTGAATGTCAACACAATAAAACTTTCTCAAGCTGCAAATTGACATGTATTAGTGGTTTTCAATCAGCAATCAAAATCAATCAAAATCAGCCATTTTAAATTCATTGAAAATGCTTTTTGACATTCCAAAACGCCAAACATTAAATTATACAATTAACAAATTGTCATTTTGTCATATTTTAGCATGATAAATAATAATCTAGAACTTAAAATATTTTTTAGACACAAAATCTTTCATTAATTTACGTGATCTAATTTTGTTTCTAATAAGACCATCTCTATGCTCATGACCTACAACAGCCAAGGATGCTTCAGTGACAAGCTTGATGTGCCTTTCAACATTCTGACTGTGGCACTCGTGATCCAGTTTCAATGTGGTATTAATGATATCACGCAGTTCATCATTACTGAATTCTTTTAATACAGGTGGAACAGTTTCCCATTGGGACATAGCAGACAGCTTGTGGTATGCAGAAGCTTTGAAATTGATGATTGGCTTTCTAAAGACCCTAACATTCTCATCTATAGCAGGATATTCATCAGTACCACCTTCATGATCCTCTTCATTCTCACCATCACTTTCAATTATTCCACCTGCAAAATCATTGCTACTACCAGATTCATCATCAAAATCCTCTATAACTCCCCTCAGACACAGAACTTTATTGACAGCACACCTCCTCACCTCTTCATCTTCATCAGCCAGCATTCCAACTAAAATATTTTCACCATGAGCAAAATAGCTGTTATTGTTTAATACGTCATAACAAATTTCTCTAATTTTCCTGTCAGGGAATTTATTTACTCTTTGGATCATATTGAATAGGTTTCTTGACCCATCACTTAGCCTCTTATTAGCCTTGATATTGAACCAACTGTGAAAGTATACTTTGATGATGAATTCTACTATGATTTTGAGGTTCTTACTGGGTCTTTTTTGTGAAACATAAAAGCAAAGAATTCTACAGGCTAAGGTGAGCCATCGAGAGTGATTTAGCAGGCCAACTTCTAAGAGTGCAAGGTCTTCATTCACTTCACCAGTAATAATTGCCCAGCAGATGCAGTATCCATAGTATTGGTCTATTGATAAATTACACTGGGGAACAAAAAAAATTTTTTTCTTGGTGCCTGAGATTTTAGACCTTATTCTGGATATTTTCATGCCACTGATTCAGAAAATATCATCCATTATGTTCTAGCAGCTCTAGTTTTTGAGATATTGCATACGTCATTACCTACTTTATTACCCTTCTGGAATGGTATTATGAGTTGCTCGTAAATCTAAATGCATCTGTATAATTGTAGCTATGATTTTGCTGATGTTGCTGTTTTGCATGTGTATTGTACATGTACTAACGTGAATTCTTTCCTGTTACAGGTGTTGACATGGCTTCATCACGAAGAAAGTGTTTAAATCATCCAGATGTGTTTTGTTTTATCTGCGGAGAGTACACATTCATTGAACAGAGAAAAACTATTACTAATTTTGTGAAAAAAGCTTATTTTGCCTATTTCAAAGTACAACTAGGGGACCAAGATAAGCCATGGGCTCCTCATGTTGTGTGTAAAACGTGTATGGAGCATCTGCGGCAATGGACCAACGGAAAGAGGAGGTGCCTGAAATTTGGTATACCAATGGTATGGAGAGAACAGAGAAACCACAGTGATGACTGTTACTTTTGTTTGGTGAATATAAAGGGCATCAATGGATGTAACCGGAGTAAATGGATGTATCCTGACATAGACTCAGCTAGATGGCCTGTTTCACATTCAGATGAGATACCTGTCCCATCATTCAGCCATCTTCCAGAGCTCCCTCAAGAAGATGATGAATCTGCTACTGACAAAGAAAGCATATGTGGGCAAAATGACAGTGATTTCGAAGGACCGTCATCAGTTGCAGAAGGTTTTAGTCAACACGAATTAAATGACCTCATAAGGTACTTAAGTCTTTCGAAGAAATCGTCTGAATTGTTAGCTTCCAGGCTGGGAGAAAAAAATTTACTGCTGCCGGGAACCAAAATCACGTTATATCGCGACAGAGAAAAGGATTTACTGCCCTTCTCAAAAGAGAACGATTTAGTTTTCTGCAACAATGTGTGCGGATTGCTGATGAAAATGGGCATATCGGAATACACACCAAATGAATGGCGGTTATTCATAGATAGCTCCAAACGGAGCCTAAAATGTGTTGTTCTACACAATGGCAACAGATACAGATCAATCCTAATTGGTCACTCAGTCGGTATGAGAGAAGAGCATGGGACAGTCGCCCTAGTCCTAGAAAAGATATCATAAGATATACCGAGACCACCAATGGGTAATCTGTGTGGATCTGAAGATGGTGAATTTTCTCCTGGGCCAGCAGAGCGGGTACACCAAGTACCTGTGCTTTATATGTCTCTGGGACAGTAGAGCTAAAGATGAATACTGGGTGAGAAGACAGTGGCCTCTGAGAGAAAACATGGTGGTTGGAGAAAAAAATATCATCAAAGAAGCTTTGGTTGACAGAGAAAGGATCATATTGCCACCACTACACATCAAACTAGGTTTGATGAAACAATTTATAAAGGCTTTGAACAGAGATGGGATGTGTTTTGGCTACATATGTAGAAAATTTCCTGCGCTGAGCATGGAAAAGCTGAAGGCAGGTATTTTCGATGGACCGCAAATCCGGGAACTCATGAAAGACCCTCGTTTCCAAGATTCAATGGACAACATTGAGGCACATGCGTGGTCATCATTTAGTATGGTTGTGAAGAATTTCCTTGGGAACTATAAGGCCGATAACTAAGGTGAACTAGTGGAGAATATGCTCTCTTCTTTTTGTAAACTTGGCTGTAAAATGAGCATCAAACTGCATTACCTCCACAGTCATTTGGATCGTTTCCCAGATAACCTCGGTGATCTAAGCGAGGAACAGGGTGAACGATTTCACCAAGAACTAAGGACCATGGAGGAACGGTACTGCGGACGATGGGATACTCACATGATGGCAGATTACTGCTGGAGCATCCAACGCGAATGTCCTGGCACATCTCATCGCAAGAAATCTCAGAAACGTGGTTTATGTGAGATGTCTCAATGAAAGAACTTTTTTTGCCGTTCGTGTCTCAAGCTTGTTTGAATTTAAGAAATATTTTTCGTACCTTATGCTTGTTTGATGTTAATACACTATTTTTGCTGACATTCATCATACTTTTGTATTCAGTTGACAACAACAGTGATTGCCAGTCAGCAATTATATAATATTATATACATTATATAGAAATATATATAGATATATATCATATCTTGATAAGCAGAGCTGATGGAGAAAAACTAATGTCATTTTTAGAATCAGCGACCTCAATATACCCAGAAACAGGTCTAACATCTAAGTCACCAAAAGTTGTGTTCCCCAGTGTTTTTATTGACCACCTCATTTGGTAGAAGCACAAATGCAGGATAAGGTATAGATTTGAAGTCCATAACATTCCATTCTGACACATCCCCATTGAGCTGAGAACCAATAGGGCCAGAAAATTTGTCTGGACTTTTTGTTGTCCCATCTAAAGTTATGAAGATGTGTCTAAGTGGCAATTCATTTAGATGCAGAAGACAAATATCCCACTGAAGAGGTTGCCCTAAAAACATTTCCAAATATCTGATTGACCCATGCATATGTCCTGTGTTAGTATTTGTCCCATCTGCTTTAACTAAGTTTAATTTGGCCTCAAGTTCTGTCCCTTTAATGATCTTATAAATGCCATGAGCAATGCCTTTGCCACTCTCCGGGGTAAAATGGTCGAGGTAGAAATCATCTGAAAATAAATGTAATTAATTTTACAATTAAATGAAAAAGGAAGGAATAAAGTTAACTGGACAGTTGTTACTTAAAAAGAAATTCTTTTAAGTAATTGAAATATTACCGTACTTTATAGTACAGTAATATAACAGCATAACGCCTATAACTGTATGACAATCATTTCCATTTACCTGGCTCTCCAGTAATGACATACGGTAATGTTCCTCTAGGATTGTGGATGTATAATACTTTTCATTTACTTTAACAGCAAGTGTAGCATCCTTTCTACCATCAAAGCCAATGCCAGTCACTTTTTCAAATATTACTACTACTTCCTTCTTCCTTTCAGCTCTCTCCCTTCTCAACTTGTTTCTGAAAAGTATTTCAAAAATATTGGCCATGCATTACTGCATTAGCATTATACAAAATACAAATGTCAGTGTCCTGTTTGAAACTAATTAATATAAATACAAAATAGAAATTTTGACGCTAATTAAAAATAATAGTAAATCTGGTGATTTAGAACTTATAGCAGAAGCTAAGAAATGTAATATCTAGAGTGATTAAAAACATACTTATCAATAACATTTTGTATGTTATCTGGGGTGATTACTCCAAAGTCCACCAATGTAGCAGAACCAATAGCCGCTCCTGCTCTATCACTTACTTGATATCTGTTAGGATATTTAAAGTAGATTTACATATCTATTGTCAATGAATAATTTATTGGTAATCTTAATCTCTTAGTCACAATGATTTCACTTTAAGCTGTATTAAAAGATTTATCTTTCAGTACTATACCTGTCACATGCTTCAGCTAATGAGTGTAATCTAGTTCTGTTCTGTAATGTTGAGACTTCTGGAACATAGTCTGCATCAAATGAATCATTACAACTGTCGCTATCTGTCAACTCAGGAATGTCCATAGGTTCAGGAGGAGGATGAGGAGGAGGAACTGATTCTTTTGCTTTTTGAGATTGAATAACCTGTGATTTGAATTTTAAGTCAGTGGCTGTTTCTGGGACTTCTTTCAGGGTACAGTAACCATGCCTAGTTGTTTTCTGGTCCTACAAAGTGATTATATTTCATTACACTATAATGTATCTTTTATCTATGGGTCTCTATATGTAAATTGAAATTCTTACAAAAATGAGAAAATACTAAAATATTACTTATCATTAACATCATTAACCCTTCGGATGCGCAATTCCTGACCGTGTACTTTCCACCTGTGCGCAAAAAATCAGGAAATTTACCCATTTGTTAACGTAAAATAAATCAAGTCAAGCACCATTTTGTTAAATTATTTTTGTTTCCCTTAATAAATAAAGATTTTCTCTTACAAAATAAACAGAATTTAGTGGGTAACTTGGGAATATGGTTGAGTAGAATTTTATGAAAATTTACATGTTTTCAAGCGTTTATGTTCAGTCTTGCATGAGAAATTGGGGGAATGAAACGTGCAAATGATCCACTAGGACATTCTGGAGCGATTGTAAAGACACTTTTAGCTAAATATTTGAATAAAGGCCACATTCTGTATACTGACAACTGGTATACGAGCCCATTACTATGCAAATATCTGCATGTAAATAAAACAGGATCTTGTGGAACTGTAAAGGTAAATAGAAAAAACATGCCCAAGTTTCACCCAAGTAAAAAAGGAGAGTGCCATCTGATGGAATCAAAACCTTTATTAGCACTAAAATGGACTGATAAAAGAGATGTGCATATGCTAACAACAATTCACAGTGGAAGCATGATTGACTCAGGAAAGGTTGATCGTCGAACAAACGAAATAAAATTCAAACCAGATGCTGTTGTGGACTATAACAAAAATATGCGTCTGGTCACTCTGGTGGACAAATCTGATATGCAAATTAGCAGCGTAGAATGCGTTAGGAAAACTGTGAAGTGGTATAAGAAGGTATTCTTTCATCTTTTGGATATTTCTCTTTACAATTCCTTTGTACTCTACAAAAAAACTACGAAAAAGCAGATTTCAATGAGAGAATTCAATCTTACATTAGTCTCTCAACTACTCACGAAGTATGCTCAAATAATATCCCCACATCCTGGAAGACAAAGTGTGAGACCAAATGCTCCTGACAGACTTCTCTCAGCTAATTACATTGAAAAGCATCACCTGGAACAAGTTCCGCCAACACCATCTCGACCTGTAGGTCAACGACAATGTCATGTATGCTCACATACAACACAAAGAAAAACATGTTAGAAAAGTTTCTACTTGGTGTCCGGAATGCAAAGTTGCATTGTGCCTTGAGTGCTTTGTTCTCTACCACACCCGTGCCAACTACTAAATACTAAATTCAGTAAAAGTGTAAAACAATGTTGTAAATAAGTATAATGGAAAGTGTAGATTTATCAAAATAATATTTATTTCATGAACAATTATTTTCCAAAAGGACAATTATTTTATAAGGAGTTATTTTTGAAAAGGAATAAAAAATTATTTTTCAAGAGGACAAATAAAATGTATATTCTTCAAAACTCAAATGTAAGTATAATACTTGCTCGTTTGTGTACATGTGCGCATATGCATACATGCATGTGTGTGTGTGTATGTGTGTGCGTGTGTGTGTGTGTGTGTGTGTTGCGGATGGTTTATGAATATATATGAGTCATAGATTCTTCAAAACTCAAATGTAAGCATAATACTTGCTTGTTTATGTGTACATGTGTGCATATGTGTACATGCATGCATGTGTGTATGTGTGTATGTTTGTTGCGGATGGTTTATGAATATATCTGAGTCATCAATAGCATTAAAATGCAAAATCATTTATTTTTATTGGGATTTTGTGCGAAAACCTAAAAAAAATAACGCGATCATCATATGATGCTGGGAGCATTCTTCCGACAAACTTCCTGAGCATCATATGAGGATGGGAGCAGCGTAAGTGTTAATAGTGTATATTATTGATATTACTAACTTATTAAATGCACTTTAAAAATTGTAGCAAATTATTAATAATTGATAATTAATTAATATTAATTAATAATTTAAAACTTGAAATTCAATCAACAGACCTACCTCATAAAACTGGTAATCAGATTCAGTCATTTTTAGTAAGTGCTTTTTCTCTGTATCTGCCAACAGTTTGTGATCATGTTGATATATGTCAAATAAAACGTTTACAGTTTTCAGAAAATCATCCAGATCTTGATGATATTTAGGTCCCCTTTTCTTTTTGTCATACTTCAGAAGGCAGTTGAATTCCTTTATTTGGGTTTTCAGTCGGCTCTGTATGGCATTTACTGATATTGGATAAACATTATATGTGACCCACAATTTATGCAATTCCTCAGAAGTAGCTCTCAGTACAGCATCTGTTTTATAGTCTCCGAAACACAAACACCTTTCAATAACTTGCTTCAATGTAGGCAATTTCCCTAAAGGAAACTGTTCTGCTGGTATAAAACGTACATCACCAAGTACTTTAGCAACTGTTTTCCTTGTAGAAGTCATACTTTATATTGCAAATGTTGAATTCAATGACAAATTGCAGTTGGAAACTTATAACAAAGGTACCTGAAAAAAAAAACGTTTTCAATTTATTACATTTAAAAAAAGTTCATGAAGCAGCCCCACCCTCTATTCTTTAATCAAGCATAATGGATGCAAGATAACAAGGAAAAGTCATGTCATATGTGATCACTATGTCCATGTCAACATCCTTTTAGGGCAATGTTAGTAATCAAAAAGCCAAATCATGCTTATTTTAGAATTTCTTTTGTCACTAAGGTCCGTCAAAAGGGGGTCTATGGGCCCCAAAAATTAGTTTTTCTAAAATAACTCAAAAACTAAATGTTTTATGAAAAAATACCACTCTTAATGATTTGTTCTAAATCAAATTTTGCATCTTTTGGTATGCAAACCATCTCTCTAGCATGTTCAGAAGAAGAGATATTGCCATTTTCCTGATTTTGCTAGTGCAGCATTAGATGTTTTTACAAAAATGGGGGTGGCTGGGGACACGTTGGTGACCTATTTTTATATCAAAAGCCAACTGTTAATGACTCTGATTAATTCTATCTTGAGTTTCAGCCCGGCCTAATTAGTCTGTCACCCATTGTTTATATTTTCTCTTCCATCACCATGAAGTCTAAACTTTCCAAATAATTTTTGATTCCGACCTCTCGCGGGCATCTTTTGCATCGGTGCATCATACAATCTAAATTGTCCATGCTGCAGATGGATAAAGACATTAATTTTTTGTAGTCTAAATCTTTAATGCCTAATGCTGATATTTGTAGTTTCGGATTTTGGTGATGCGTACATACGCAGACACTGAGAGTTCCGCTTTGTCCCGCAAGCATGCACCACGACGGTCGAAGATGAGCAAAGGTACTAAAGCCTATTTTGGGATTTTCATCATTTTTTGCATATTCAGCATATAACTCTTTCAAGTTACACAATACCAGTCTTTTTTTGTTTTTTTATTTTTTCACCCTTTTCATTTATTGTGAACTTATAATCTTTGATTCCCGGGCACATCCTACTATATTCGTCATTTTCATAAAACTCCCGAATGATTTTTTTTCATTTCAGCTATGATGACCTTCCCTTTCGTCATGTTTGGAATGTTAGGAAGAATCCCAAACTGTTTTTGAAGATTGCGGCTCTTACGCACCATATACTTTGTTGCTCCAAAGAAGTCGGCATTTTTTTCAATGGGATAGGGATACAATGATAGTATTTGTAACCTAAGATTGCGATCGTTACTTGCTTCAAATTTCTCCTTTAATTCTTCCATAACCTTTTGATACCTGAAATAAAGTGTATTTGACATTAAGTTTAGTATATTTTTAATTAAACTTTTCATAAAATATATGTATATGTATTATATTGTCCAATTATAAAAATGTAAACAGATAAAACTTAATTTACTATATACTTCGATGACTGTATTAAATTTAATTTAAAATGTCAAATTTCAATAACTATGTCCGAAAAGTAGTCTTGCCTCTCTAAATCATCTTCCAAACAACTTTTTTTGGATGGACCAGCTTCAGAATAGTCAATAGGAGCCCCATAAGCAGCTTCAAAACTTCGTTTAACCTTTTCCGTTGTCGATCTGAATTTCGTAGAAGCCTTTATCTGTTTTTGTCCCGGCTTCAATCCAGCTGTAAAACAAATTCATAAATTTAGGTTGCGTGAAATAATCAAATATCAAATATTTTGTATATATGTATTCAAGTGCTGATGCTAATATTTAAAAACAGAAAACTACGAATTTGGCATTAAGAAACAAATGTCCTGAATGGAGTCTCTATTGTTTTATTACCTATTTTAATAGGGCTTTCATCAAATAAAGGTAAAATATTGTCGCTGAGCAAATCTTTATTGAATTGCCTCTCTTGAATGACAAATTCTTCCAATGGTGGTGGATTCGTGGAATCGCTACTACTTCGCTCCATACATTCGTTAAGTATGTCTGGCTCAGGTATTGGTGCAGGTTCCGGCTCTCTGGATGAATGTTGAACATGTTCTAATACAATTGGCTTCTTTTTAATTGTGACATAGCAATTGCTGTATAGTAATTGATTTTCTTCCAAAATTCCATAGCTTGCAGCTGCCATGGCAGAGTTTACTTTTTTGATGTTACAGAAAATTCTTCTTGAGTGTTTTTTCATAGGATCGCAACAAAATTGTGTTTTGAGGCATTTTAAGGGTTAGGTAAATTTACGTATACTAGAAAATTAGGTATACTGTATACTGAAAATCTGGAAAGAAAGCAAAACATTTTTAAAATTTGGAGGATTTTTTTTTTAGTCATTTTTTTTCATAATAATCGTCGATAAGCTGACTTTTTATTACTTATTATGGTGTACATACATCAAATAAACATTTTTTATTCCTGGTCTTTTTTTCGAAAAATGATATCTTCACTGCCAAATCGCCAAAAAAAAAAAAAAAAAACGTTTTCCAAAAAATCAGTTTTATTTTTGTTACCCCAAAAAAATGATACCTATTTAGAAACTACAGTTAATTTTACATATTTTATCATTTAAGACTTACTACACTACCACAATTAGGAGCTGAGATATTTACATTTGAAAATTATTGGTTTTTTCATTTGACCAAAATTTGGTCAAGCAATAAAATTTGACCAACTTGACCAATTTTCAAAAAAATTCAGAAATTTGTAATTTGGACCTAAACCAACCCTCACACCAAGTTTCATGAATTTTGAAGAGGTTACTGTGTACTTCATTTGTCTATTTCTCATAGAATTACCCCTAACCCCTAGATTACCTTACATGATCAGTTTGTACAATATCTTTCAAATTAAAAAAAAAGGGTTAAGATTCAGTAGAACACGTTCACCAAACTCCATTATTCACTCCTCATACCATCTTGTCCCGTGTGTATGTAGTCATGTTATTATTACACTAGGCAACAAATTTCAACTTTTTTTTTGTTACAGACACGTGAACTACTGATTCCTACTGAAGCGGTGATGCTGATTTCAGATCTGATATCAAAATTTCTCTATCACGTCCAGATTTTGTGTAACCAAAAACCCCTATTTTTCATTTTTTTTCTCACTCACTTCTATTACGAAAGCCGTCTAAGCTACTTTTCCGTGCCACGTTTTATGTTAAGCATACTTAAATAATTAGTGAACAGGGATGTCTTTCCTCCTTTATTCTGGCTTAAGACAGACAGCGGAATTCCGCTGGTGGAGTTACCACCCCTGCGCCCAACCATCCACCCAAAGCGCGTTAGTATTTTGTTGTTACTACTGAAAGGCAAATTCCTGTTCTTAAGTGAAACTTTGGTGTGTCCTCTTCCTTTGTTGCTTTTAGGATGACGAGCTCTCCTTCTGCAGGAACCAACAATAATCTCCCATCATATTTGGGTTGAAATTACCTTGGTATCTGTTTTCCATAACTGAGATCTGTTGGTGGAAGCGCTCACCATGCTTGTCACTTACAGCCCCAAGGTTGGCCGGGAAGAAGTCAAGATGAGAATGTAAAAAATGAATTTTCAAAGACATTCTGCATCCCATTATTTCATAAGATTTAAGCATGTTTTCTATGAGTTTACGGTGGTTTTCAGCTTTGTGGTTTCCAAGAAAATTTTTGACAACTTCAACGAAAGATGTCCATGCTCCTAGTTCATTCTCATTTAGGTTAGATGGAAACGATGAGTCATGGATGACACTGCGGATCTGTGGTCCAGTGAAAACTCCAGCTTCTAGCTTAGCATCTGTCAATATTCCTTTGAATTTATCCTTTAAATATTGGAAACCACTACCTTGATGATCCATACCCTTCACGAAATTTTTCATAAGGCCAAGTTTAATGTGAAGTGGTGGAAGATGTACTTTCTGAGAGTCAATAAGTGCTGGGTGTTTCACATTGTATTTACCAACAACATGTTCAGTTCTAGATGGCCAATCATGTTTTTTGTAGTGGTTCTTGTCATCTCTGCTGTTGCATAGACACAAAAAGCACATATGCTTTGTGTAGCCCAACTGTAACCCAAGAAGTAATGATACAACTTTAAGGTCGCCACAAATATTCCATGTGTGGTCCTTATATTTGATGAGTCTTAGCAGCAGTTTCATCGATTCATAAGTCTCATTAAGGCCAGTGGCATGTGCTACAGGTATTGAAGGTTTTTCATTGCCGTTGTGCAGTAATACAGCTTTAAGGCTAGCTTTACTAGAGTCAATGAACAGTCTCCATTCTTTTGGATCATAGCGACAGCCAATCCCTTGCATCAGACCACTGATATCGTGGCAGAAACAAACGTTTTCTTCCTGTAAGTAAAATGATGAAAACTGCAAATGGCGATGGCGGAAATGGGAAACTTTGGTGTTTGGTTGGAGAAGATTAAATTCTTGAAGTCTTGAACCAAGCAACTCTGCCTTTTCTTTTGGTAATTCCAAATCGCGCACTAAGTCATTTAACTCCGCTTGACTTAACAAATGTGGGGAAATATTTGCATCTGGAACATATATGCCATCTTTCCCTGTTCCTATATCACTAGCAGAATCTTCAGATGAACTGCTGTCTGTTATCGTTGCTGGTGGAACTGGTGGTGGATTTGTTTCATCATGTGGTACTGGTTTCATTGCTGATTCGCAGTTTGGGTATGTGATCTTTGATTTGTTTTTCTTTGTGAAACCAGCAATCTTTGTCAAACAAAAATAACAATCATTGAAGTGATTTTTCAGCTCACGCCAAACCATGGGGACTGAGAACGGCATAGCTTTTCTTTTACCATTCATCCAAGCTATTAACATTGCATTGCACTGTGCACAGCAAATATGTGGTGCCCAGTCCCTCTGTTGGTCTCCTAACTTACAGTCAAAATAACACTTGTAGGCAAGTTTAATCTTTGTTGTTATGTTTCTACGTTGTGGCTTAGGTGTATATTGTCCACAGACAAAGCAGAAGTTGTCTGGGTGATTTACACAAGCACGTCTATTTGATGCCATTTTGAATTACCATACAATATCTGAAAAAACATAGAAAGTAATTATTACGATGTGCAAAATAAAAAAATACACACCGTAGTACAAAACAAATGCTATAAAAACACACAAGTCACCACAACCTGTCACTTGCTCATCAGCAGAGAGCTTCAACAACCATTCTGCTTGACTGTCACGTAGCAACTGACCGTTGGGCCGTTGCCTGTTACTATGCTCTTGACTCAGTGTTGCCAACTCGGGATAAATTTTATTTATCAAAATTGTTCGAATTTGTATATAGTTGGCAAAAAAAATTGCTTTAACCTTGAAAAGCAAGTTTCATATTACTGGCATTAAGCCGATTAAAACCAAAATCTGGACGTGGTAGAAAATTTTACTAAAAGTGATTTGCATTTTACACAAAATCTAGACGTGATAGAAAAAATCTAATTATAGATTTGAAATCAGCATACCGAAATTAGCTAGGAGCACCTATTTGGTCTTCTGTAACAAAATCTTTGTTGCCTAGTGTTATTAGCCAGTCAGTGGTTGCCCTATTGTCACGTGACACCCCCATGCATGTCTGGCACTGAAATTTGAATTCAACAGTTACTTCAGAATGGCTGTGTGTAGTGCATGCTCAAAGTTTGAGTGGGACTTTATTAAACAAGTTTTGAGGGATGATAGTGCTGCTGTTGCTATATCTCGAGCTCACAGCATGCTCAAGACCTTGCTTATGTGTCCTCAATGTGGTAATGAACTTTAATTATGGGAGGCTTCATGGTAATAATGTAAGTGCACTGATAATATTTCCAACTACTTACCTTTCCAGGTCCTGAATTCATTATGGGGTACCCATACCTGGTTAGGTCAACTGTATGCCCTTGACAATTGGTTGTTTATTTTTGTCTTAACTGTACACTCTTGATGATAGGTTAGGTCAGGTCAGGTCCACCCCCACCTAAAACCCTGATCAGAGGCGTACCAATACTTTTTGTCGCTCAGGGCGAAAATTCCACCCCCACCCCCTACCCCCCTGCAACAATTTTCAATTTTAAAAACAATTCCTTTACAAAAATACACTTCTAAACAAAACTTTTATTGGAAGAAAAACTTAAATAAAGCAACTTCAATTTTAACAATACTGCATAATGTACCGTACATAATACACTACATAATTTTAACAATAACTATATAATGTATAATGCCTAGTTAAATTTTCGGACTTTCATAACAGAAAATTCATGAATGATTTTTTTCTATGTCCATTGTCTCTGCAACTTCGCGTTCAATTGAAATAATCGCCAAATTGCTCAGTCTATATTGACTTATAGTTGACCTGAGGTAAGTTTTTATAAGTTTGTTTCGAGAAACTTCATTCGCAACTTGCCACGGACATGCATGTAGTTACACAGATCCAGAGGGCAATTGTTATAGGCAAAGATTCCACTAGATCCCATTTAACGATCCACTGAAGTAGTCTTAACATATCCCAGTTCTTTGGATCATCATCGACGCTTATGCTTTTGAAACTGAGCAAATGTCTGCGCAAACGCTTTATTTCTTCCAGTAGACTTCCTGGATTAATGTCATTGTAGATGGAAGAAAAATTATTGACCTTGGTATTAATTTCTTCATCTTTGGACTGATTCAAAAGGTACGAAGGAGACAGAAATTCAAAGCGATCATTCATGTTTTTAAGACAAACTGTGCGTTTTTCAATTTCTGCTAATAAACGATCCATGATTTCAAAAAATTCTCTGCGTACATCCTCTTGCACGGTCAATCCAGCATCAGGGGCTTGCTCTCCAGGCATTCTTCTCCGTCTCCTGACTCTGCGGTCTATACTGATATCCATTTCATTACAGAACTCTTCGGCAGCATCTGCAGCGTTTGATACTACTGCCTCTCATTCATTAGTTAAAAACACGGATAAAGAGTTCATTTTTAATGCACACTGGTCCAAAGCAAGTCCCTTTCTTTGAAAATATAGCTGAGCATCATTGATTTCTTTCAGCACTGGATCCCAGAAAAATAAGTACACAATGAATATGTATGACATGATGGAGGTCAACAGAGCTTCAGCATCGCCCTTTGTGTCCAGATTTTCGGAGACCCCTTCACTCAATTCTTCCAAGGCACTAACAACGTGAGTCAAGTTCTTCTTAAGACTAGAAACAGCATCATACTTAGCACTCCACCGCGTATCAGAGACTCGCTTGACAGTGATTTTGGAATGTTTTGTTAAGACATCCCAATGATGAGTAGAGGAAGAAAAGTAGACGAAAATTCATTCAATTGTTCCAAAGAAAGTTACAGCATTAGGACTCAGTCCCGCGGCATGAACTCCAGCCAAGTTCAGCGAGTGGTTATTGCAAGGAATGAAAACAGCGTGTTTGCTAACATCAAGAATTCTGCGTTGAACTCCAAGATGAATACCTGCCATCGTAGCAGCATCGTCATACCCTTGACCATAACAATTCTGGATATCCAGCCCATCCTCACGGAGCTTAGTGACAATGAGATCAGTAACTGCCTCAGCAGTCTTCCCCTCTAATTTAATAAAATCAACGAAGGATTCCTTCACCTCTACATTACCATCTTTAATCGACACATAGCGAATTACCTGAGACATCTGATCAATATGCGATATATCTGGTGTACTATCAAAAATTATTGCAAAGTACTTTGCACTAGACACATTACACTGGGGAACAAATTTCAACTTTTTGTCTATTGAATTAGATTTGACAGTTAGTTCTAGGTAATTTGGGTGCGCTGAGCACGAATTTTTACTCGGTTTTGCTCTATCAGGTCCTGATTTTGCTCAACACCCCTCCTCTTTCGTCGTATTCATAAAAAGGTTTTTTTCTCAATACTCGCTAAGTCTTTTTGCAGTTACACATTATGCAACTAGGTTTTTATCTAGGTATTTGTACCTATTGTTATGGTATTGTTGTATTATGTATATTTTTATATGTAACACCCTAAAAATATTTTTAATTTTGTCATTTTTAACCCATTTTAATATTAGTAAATTAAGCTAAAAATATCATAGAATTCTAAAATTTTCTCAAGCATTCCTGTTCTCTGTAGAGTATTCTAGAGGGACAACTAAAATATATAAAAGCGACTCGTTTCCAGAGTTAATCAGTCAATTCAATCAGTCAATTCAATCAGTCAATTCAATCAGTCAATTCAATCAGTCAATTCAATCAGTCAATTCAATCAGTCAATTCAATCAGTCAATTCAATCAGTCAATTCAATCAGTCAATTCAATCAGTCAATTCAATCAGTCAATTCAATCAGTCAATTCAATCAGTCAATTCAATCAGTCAATTCAATCAGTCAATTCAATCAGTCAATTCAATCAGTCAATTCAATCAGTCAATTCAATCAGTCAATTCAATCAGTCATTCATCAGTCAGTCAATTCATCAGTCAATTCAATCAGTCAATTCAATCAGTCAATTCATCAGTCATTCAATCAGTCAATTCAATCAGTCAATTCAATCAGTCAATTCAATCAGTCAATTCAATCAGTCAATTCAATCAGTCAATTCAATCAGTCAGTCAGTCGAGTTAGTTTATTAAGTTTGGGCATTAACATAATTTTGAATTGGCATATGATTTAGTGAGTAATTTTGTCATCGTGATTTAATATAGTTGATTTAATTAGACGTAATTTATATTGTACCTACTCATCCGTGTTTCTAGTTTAATTTCATAGATTGTAAGTATCTATTTCATAATAAGTACCTATTTAAACTAATTTTTGTGTTTATATTTCAGATTTTCTTAAATTTATATGAATTAAGGGCTTTAAATACCTTTACAAATTGGCAGAACAATCAAGCAATATGTCATCAAGCACTAGAAAGTTCAAATGCAAAAACAACCCTGATTCCTTCTGTTATTATGTGGAAATTTTACACTTCCACATCAACGAGCAAATATAACTGACTTCGTAAAAAGAGCTTACTTAGCTTATTTTGGCATAAAACTGGGGGACCAAGATAAATCATGGGCTCCACATAAAGCCTGCACTATATGCATTGAAAGACTGCGACATTGGACAAAGGGTTCGGATTCAAAAATACCTTTTGGAGTTCCGATGGTAAGTTTATGATTTCATAAAACTACGTAATTTAATCACTAGTATACTGTAACTTACCTAAATGTAATTGTAACTTAGGTACATAAACAAAAATTTACAGAAAATGTTTATAAGAATCTCAAATATTGCATAAGGTTGAAACACATAGAAATGTTAAATGTTTGGGTGATAACTTTTGATAAAATTCATAAAAACAAGTCTCTCGTCGCTTTTGTTAACGCTTTACAATTTTTTTTCCATATCAGGTGTGGCGAGAGCCTACTAACCACGAGACCGATTGCTACCTTTGCTTTGTCAAGACTTCGGGCTTCACTAAGAAAATAAACATTGTATCGAGTACTCAAATTTCGACACCGCGATACGACCTGTGCTACATTCAAATGAGATCCCCATTCCAAAATTTAAGGGTCTGCCAACTCAAGAATTAGTTGAAGATGTTCCTGAAAATATTGTTATGCACTTTGAGGAGTCAGACACCGATTTTGACCCCAGCGTATTTGAAAGTCAAAACGATCCGCAAAAGTTTAACCAGGCCGAGTTGAATGATCTTGTAAGGGATCTAAATTTGCCAAAAAGGCTGCGGAAATTTTAGCTTCAAGACTTAAAGAGAAAAACTTGCTTACTTCAAACACATACATTTCATTTTACAGAAAAAGAGAAGAACTTGTTAAATATTTTAGAACAGAGGATAGTTTAGTATATTGCTGCGACATAGTTGGTTTGTTAAAGAAGATGGGGGTTGAGTCTTACGATGCAAATGATTGGCGCTTGTTTTTAGACAGTTCGAAAAGAAGTCTTAAGTGTGTGTTGTTGCATAATGGCAATCTATACGGCTCGATACCGATTGGGCACTCAACAAAATTAAAAGAAAAGTATGAACATATAGAAAAGGTTTTAAATCTTATCAAATATAGGGAGCACGAGTGGATCATATGTGTGGACTTAAAAATGGTTAATTTTCTGCTAGGACAACAAGGAGGGTATACTAAATATCCCTGCTTCCTTTGCTTATGGGACAGCAGAGCCAAGGAAGAACATTATTTCAAACAAATCTGGCCAGCACGAACATCACTTACTGTCGGAGAAAAAAACTTAATTAATCCACCTTTAGTGAGCACTGAGCAGAGATAAAATCATATTTCCTCCTCTGCATATAAAACTAGGCCTCATTAAACAATATGTAAAAGCTTTAGATACGAACGGCGAGTGTTTCAAATACATAACTTCAAAATTTCCAAGTTTAAGTTATGAAAAAATCAAGGCGGGAATTTTCGACGGTCCACAAATAAGAACAATGATTAAAGACAGCAATTTTCCTAATGTCATGAATGAACGCGAAAAAAATGGCTGGTTCTCATTCGTGGACTTGATAGAAAACTTTTTAGGCAATTATAGGGCAGATAACTACGAAGAAATCGTAAAAAAACTTTTAAGGGACTACAAAGAGTTAGGTTGCAATATGAGCATAAAAATGCATTTTTTGAATAGCCATCTTGACCAATTTCCAAGTAATTTAGGTGATGTAAGTGACGAACAAGGGGAGAGATTCCACCAAGATATAAAAATTATGGAGGAACGGTACCAAGGCCGCTGGGATTCCCACATGATGGCTGATTACTGCTGGTGCTTGAAAAGAGACCTGCCATCAACAAGCAAATACGCTAGAAAGTCTTACAAAAGAAAATTTTTGCCACAGTGAAAGCTTCATATCTGTTTGTTTTTTTATTTTAAGTCATTTCTATCGTTATTATGTAATTTTACTGTAGTTTGAACTGCTTGTATTCATGAAACTTGAAAAAAAAATTTAACACATGACTTAATTTTTTAGTCCTAATTTGAAAAATCTGGAAAATGGCACATAGGCTGTCGACAAGAATCAGGACCTGATAGAGCCAAACCGAGTTGAAATTCGTATTCAGCGCACCCAAATTACCTAGAATCAAGTGTCAGATATCATTCAATAAAATACGTGTTGCCCAGTGTTATCAATTATACATTTTCGAACATTACAGCTGATTAGTATGATGAACTCATTTTGAATGTTAGGTGACAAATACGTAGTGGATATCTTGTCAGTCATTCATATTTTTGTAAGATGTTCCCTAATTACTGGGTCATATTTGCCCATTAGTTTTATTAACTCCAAAAAGTTTCCAGAATTGCCAGCTAGCCCAGCTTCTTCATTTAAGTTCTCTCGGTGCCCTCAGAATGCAAGATCTTGTTTTGCCAAGAACATGATGCAGTCATAAATTCATCTCAGTATTTCTTTCCACTTAGCAGTAGCATGTTTTATTTGCAACTGATGTGCATTATCTATTATAGCATTCAACTGAAGGCGCATAGACAACTCTTTCCATTGTTCAAAGCTTCGGGTATAATATGGACTGTTTTCATGTTCAGGTACTCTTGGATTCAGTTTCCTCCAGGCAAAAAATCCTTCTTTTCCAAATGCACTGGAGATGTTGTTGAAGAGACGACAGCAAAAGCAATGCAAGCTACATTTTGAAGGTGAGAAGATTAGCCATGACCTTTCAATTTTTTTGCCATTTTCCAAAGTTTTGAAATACCAAACTTTTGACATTGACCTATTGTTTGAATCAGCTGGAAAGGGTCCATTCATATTTTTCAAATGTGATGGTCCATGTTTAATGAGTTCGATTCTCAAATTGTCCGTCATTGGAACGGGCCAGTTGCCAGAATCATTAAACAGACTCTGTGGGTGATGGGTGGGTGGGTGACTTTGTGATGTAGATGAGGGTTGATCCTGATTATTTGGGGGTTCACTTGAAGTTGCCGCTTGAACATCTATCTCTAAAGATATATCACATTGCGGTTGATCTCCTTGCTTCCCAGAAGGCACTGAAGGTGTGTGTGAGAATCCCATTAACTGATGAAATCACTTAGCAGCACGCTTGCCTTCCTCCTCTTTTTTTTCGCGAAGATTCTTGTATGCAGCATCACTCAGTCTCTGTCATTTGCTCATGTTTGCTAATTCAGTAGGGTATCTGCAAAATAAAACAACCATTAATTATTAACATCATCAAAGCTCAAAGAATGCAAAGCCTAACCTAAATAATATAGGGAAAGTCTGAAAAATAGGGCTGGCAACCTTTCTGATATGAAAATTTAACGCAACTATTTGTGGAAATAGTGGCATTGAGGTGGCATATATAGCATTTAATGATGATTTTTCATCAAAACCATGGATATTTTGTACACAAATAACGCACGACAATGATGAGATATAATTTTTTGGAGGGTTGCATTTTAAAACATAAAAACCCAAAATTTTGCATACTGCACCCGCCTGACAGTAATTTGCTGCCCCTCGGGAAGTGCCACTCGGGGCGGTCGCCCCTCTCGCTCCTCCCTTGATACGCCACTGACCCTGATTCCCCATGAGCTCCCCTATAATTACACCAGTACACATTTGAAAACATGTCAATTGATTTTTACAAACTAGTTGGTGATTCTATATAATTTGAGTGCGCTGATCTCAAAAATATAGTTAGTTTTTCCCTATCACGTATGGTTTTCTTACTACAGGGTGTGTCATAAATCCCCATTTATCCCCAAATGTGAACCATCTTATCGAGACCAACATTGGATTGCACATGCTAAACCATAAATTTTGTTATAGACTACAGTAATGCTTACATAATAATGTAGGGTAAATATATATAACAACCAGTCCCGTTCCCAGCAAAATACACACACCCCTCCCATCAATGGGTGGTTAACATTTGGGGACAGATGAGGTATTACAACACCCCTTGTAGCACAAAATCTTTAGGTGATAGAGTAAAACCTAATTAAAGCAGAATTAAATAGCTCCTAGCTCTTGGACAAGCATATTGCTTGTTTATGAAAGAATAAAAAAATAACTGAAAGAAACAAAATATATTTACCTTCTTTACTTGCAAACATTTCAGGACTTACCGGTATTCCAAAGACTTAAGACTACGAAGGTAGATCTGACTAATGACGCCTAAACCGGTGCTTCTTTGATGTTTTCTTATGCTGTGCATTAGGCTGATCTCGTTGTAGACACCAGCAGTAATCCGCCATCATATTTGTATGCCATCTTCCTTGATATCTTCTTTCCATGGTTTTGATGTCCTGGTGAAATCGTTCCCCTTGCTCCTCACTGACATCTCCGAGATTTTTGGGAAAATGGTCAAGATGCGAAAATAAAAAGTGAACTTTCAGGCTCATGTTGCAGCCTAAGGCGCAAAACTTTTTAAGCATATTTTCCACCAGTCTTTCATAATTTTGGCTTTTGTAGTTTCCCAAGAAGTTTTTAACAACATCTTTGAAACCAAGCCATGCTTCTTTTTCTTTATTGGTCATTGTGTTCAGGAAATGATTGTCTGTCAATAACTTTCTAATCTGAGGACCTATAAAAACACCTTCCTTTATTTTCCTGTAGCTAATCTCTGGATATTTTGAACAAATGTACTTGAAACACACACCTTCTCTATTCAATGCTTTGACATACTGCTTCATCAAGCCTAACTTAATGTGCAAGGGTGGTAGGAGGATTTTATTTGGTTCAACGAGATGTTGATGTAAAATGTTTTTTGATCCTGGGGTAAGATTCTCTCTAGGAGGCCAAGTTTTCCTCTTCCAGTGCTGGTCACGTGCTTGACTATCCCATTCGCAGATGAAACATGGAATCTTAGTGTATCCTGATTGCTGCCCAAGTAACATGCAAAGGACTTTGAGATCCCCACACAATATCTATCTATATGATTTTGATACTGAATTTTTTCCAGAAGCAGTTTCATGTTATCATAGGTCTCTTTTAAATGAGTAGAATGGGCCACTGGGATTGATGCTTATTTGTTACCATTGTGCAGTAACACTCCTTTTAGACTGGTTTTAGAGAATATCTATCTATGATTTTGATATTGAATTTTTTCCAGAAGCAGTTTCATGTTATCATAGGTCTCTTTTAAATGAGTAGAATGGGCCACTGGGATTGATGCTTATTTGTTACCGTTGTGCAGTAACACACCTTTTAGACTGGTTTTAGAGGAATCTATAAACAACCTCCAGTCACTGGTTTGGTATTCGATGCCTAGCTTGCACACTAATCCTGTGATGTCCTTGCAAAATACCAAGGGACCATCTTCGAAAAAAGGCACAAAGTCTTTCTCATGATTTCTGTACCAAGCGAAGTATGTGTCGGATGCCAATAAATTGTTCTCCTGCAATCTAGACCCCAAAAGTTCTGCAGAGTCCTTAGGCAGATTCAAATCTCTGACTAAGTCATTTAGTTCGGCTTGGGTTAATGGTTTAGGAGGATCTCAGTCATCTGTTGGCTATTCATAAACATCATCATTGTCTGGATTTGGAGCTGAATCAGAATCTGAATTGTATTGATCCAGACTCTCGGGTGGGTGGGGAATAGGAACTTCTGGACCATGGGGTACCGGCCTTATTGCAGATGGAAGACTTGGGTATTGAAGGCTCTCGTTATTCTTTGCATTATAACCTTTAACATTGCAAGAACAGAAGTAGCAGTTGTCGGTATGGTTTCTAGGCTCACGCCATACCATAGGGATCCCAAATGGCAAACTTTTCTTTTTACCTTTGCTCCAATTCCTTAGTGCCGCAACACACGTAAGACAAACCTTGTGTGGAGCCCAACTTTTGTCTTGATCTCCTAATTTAATTCCAAAATAAGCATGATAAGCTCTCTTAATGAAGGTCATTACATTTGTCCTTTGTTTTACAACAACATACCGACCACAAATATAACAAAATATGTCTAGACTATGAGTACATCCTCTAGAAGCCATTATTAAAATTTTAAAGACGTAATGTTAGAATTATCTATCTGAAAAATATGAAAAAACGAAATTAATTAAAGATAAAAAAGGTAAAAAATTACAAAATGCCCCAAAATTGTTTTGCTAATAAATTTAAAACTGTGGGTGATAGAAAAAAAACTGGTAGCATTTTTTAATTCAGTGCAGCGAACTGCTTCAGAATCACAACTCAAAATAAAGAAATTGATTTTCATGCAGACTGGTGTTATTGACACAAACGTATTTTCTTGGTGTATTTGTTTTTTCTTCAAATCTGACCTTAATTTTCTGGTAAAAATAGTCATTTTACTGCAAGATTTTCATATTTAGAAGTGTACTTTCTTTGCCTTCTCTCTAGCAAAGTGTAAATGATTCTGATGAAATTTAAAGTATGGACTAACTGGCTTTCAATTATCAGGTCATCCCATAAGTAATGTCGTTTTTTACGATAGATTAAGTTTAAACTAGTCCTACTTGGTTTAAGCATAAATTTTCTGAAGGTTATATCCAAGAGGAGATCTATCGTGTTTCGCTACATACTTTACAGACCTTCACCAGTGAAGATGTGTGTTTTGTTTTATGTGAACCCCTCATAAACATGGCGGTATCAGAAGAGCATATCAGGCATATAATGCTTTGTGAGTTCAAAAAAGGGAATAGTGCTACTGAAGCAATGTGAAACATTCAGGACGTTTATGGCAACGATATTCTGCATGTGAGGAAATATCAAAGATGATTTCAAAAGTTTAGGAATGGTGACTGCTGTTTGACAGATGCAGCACACTGGATGCCCTGCTGAGTTTGATGATGACCTGCTGTTAGCCGCACTTGAAGAAGACTGTTCAACAACTGCTGAAGAATTGGCCCAGAAACTCAATTCATCCCTGTCCACCATCCATCGACATGTGCAACAACTCGGGAAAGTGCCTAAGTTAGGAAAATGGGTGCCACATGAATTGTTGGTTGACAATCTGAGGGTGTGGGTAAACATTAGCACAGCTCTTCATTCCCGTGAATACCAAGATCCGTGTTTGCACTGTTTAGTGACTGGTGATGAAAAGTGGATACTGTACCAGAATGTTAAGCACCGTCGATAGTGGGTTTGTGCCAGAGAACCAGCGACACCACAGCCAAAACCAAATCTTCACCCTCGGAAGGTGTTGCTTAGTGTTTGGTGGGATAAAGATGGTGTAATACACTTTGAAACCTTACCACACAACCAAGCAATCACCGCTCAAGTCTACTTTCAACAACTGGAGTGATTGAACACTGCACTAAAAGAAGAGAGACCACCTTTGGTTAATTGGAAAGGAATCATGTTCGACAACGCACATCCTCATACTGCTTGGATCACTTCTGCAAAAATTGAGGAGCTTGGGTGGGAAAAACTTCCACATCCTCCATATTCTCCAGACCTTGCGCCTTTAGATTATCATCTCTTCAGGAGTCTGCAAAACTATCTTGATGAGAAACAGTATACTTCTTTAGATGACCTGTACACCAGTCTTTGTACGTTTTTTGCCTCAAAACCACCTGAATTTTATAAACATGGCATTGAAAAGCTTGTAGGATGTTGGCAGTGTCATTGATTCCGATGGAAAATATATACTAGATTAAAAAGTTTCAGTTGAGTCTTTTTTGTCCTTCAAATTCCGATCTAAAAAATGACATTACTTATGGGATGACCTGATACAATGGTTCCCAGATCTGTCAGTTGGTCTTGGGCATTGGTGGACTGCAGATAATATTTTAGCTGTTTCAGTTTGACTATGATAATCTCTCTAAAATGTATGTTCATTAATTATATTTCCTCTCTGTTACCTATTTAATCAATTGCTTTATTAATATTTTTAGATTTTATCCCCCCCTCTTTCCAGGTCCCCTAGAGGTCTGGGCCTCAGGGATTTACTCCAGCTTCCCCACCCTCTCAGCAGCCCTGCTTATTGGCATACAATTTTCTGTAACAGCAAATTGCTTTTTCCAAGTCTCTCTACACTTTCATCCTGCACTCAGTTAGGATCTCCATCCATAATTTTTTCTTTAACCATTATCCGCCAGGCTGAATCATATGAGCCACAAAGCAGACAACAGGAAGCCTCATATGAGGCAAGTGCACATCCCACTGCTTTGAAATCTTGATGTGCACTGTTTAATTTTTTGTTTTTTGCTTTCATGGGACTCAGAAGGTAAGAATAGTTGCCTATTGTTTTCAGGAAAGACACGAGTTTCCATGTAGTTATGCATCAAAATGAAAAAACAAACGCTAATGATTTGGGAATTGTGTGACACAGCACAGGAGTCAAAACAGCTGCTAAACCCCTTCCCCTTTACTCCACTCCCCCACCTGCACAGATGGTCATTTTAATGGGTGAGTAATCTGTATCAAAGCCTAATATTACGATACATCATATTTATGCATTCCATAAGTCTGCAATATATTATAAATATAAAGATAAAAAAATGCAAAACATTTTTTTTTTTTCTTTAATGTGGGGGTGGGATTTTCCTTATCCCGACAGATAAGGGTTAAGATCTTCACACATTTGAAACATTTTTTCAAGTTCATCTATGGAGAACTCCTTTGATGATTTCTGATCTTCATTTTCTTCACTTTTGTCATCCTCCTCTTTGAGTGCATGCTGTTCTTCTAAATTGATGGTCATTATTGCTAAGCTCTTTTGAATGTGATTCAAGCAACTCTCAAACATTTGTGGAATCTAAATCTCACCTATTTACATTTAGCGCGTGTGCTTGGAAAAAAATATTTGTTTACAAAACTGAAAAACCATACTGGAGTGACTCAGGACCAGTACTAAACTGGGGTTTGGTGTTAAATTGTAATCCGTACTGATCAAATGCATACTATGCAAGGTTACCGTATTCCTGTAATAAAATTAATAAAAAAAAAACCTAAGCTAACAGGTGGGGAGATAACAGGATACATTAGGTTAGGTTTTTTATTCACTTTATTATATACAGAACAGAGTATATGCTTTTTGGTTATTTAAAAATTAAATTTTTTTAAATACAGTAAATATTTCTAAACTTATTGGTGGGGAGATAACAGGATAGTACCAAAATACTTTTTCAGTCATAGTAGTAGATTTTTGGAATAATTTGCCATATGATGTGGTAAATAGTAGCTCCTTAAGTAATACTGTATATATTTTAGCTTAAATAATATACACTACTTTATTAGTTTTGTAAATAATTTAATGATATTTAGCCAACTTCAGATTATCTCCAGAACCCTGGACCTTGATTTTGGCTCTCTCCTATTGGTGGGGCATTTTTTGGGCATCGCCCTTAGCCCCTCCTTCCTGCATAAAAAAAAAATATTTTGCAAATTTTGGGTAAATCCGCAGGACACCACCTGAAATTACAAACCAGGTAATAATTTTCTGATGTATTTGTAATGTGTTTTAACAGAATTTGCTATCCATTTTTTGTACAATTGAGGACATTTTGAGAATTTTTTTCCAAAGAAATGTACAGGGTGTCCCAGAATTAACTATTTCAATGAAATCGGACAAATTTTTTAAAAACACACTTTTATTTATGTTTATCATGTTTAATGTGTGTTAAAAATGTATAAATTTCTAAATTTTTTTCATAATTTTATTTTCATAATTTTTTCAGTTTTTCAGAGTTTTATTTTCATTCTCTTTCAGAACCCTATTAATAATGAATACACAAGAACGCATCTTTGTTGTAACATCCCGTATCAAAGGAATGCAATGTAATGAAATCAGAGAAAAATTTACAAGAAGATTCCACAGAACCAGTCCTACAGACAAAGCGATTCGTGAACTTGTGAACAAATTTAAAAGAACTGGATCCGTACACGACGAGGTGGGAAGAGGAGGACACCCAAGGACAGCACGTAACAGTACCGAACAGGTACGACAATTGTTTGAGGATGAACCAACAACTTCGGTTAGGGAGGCTGGTCGAAGACTCAACATATCCAAGACAACAGTTCATAGAATCTTGCGTTCGACACTGATGAAAAAGGCTTTGATACAGGATGTTACAACAAAGATGCGTTCTTGTGTATTCATTATTAATAGGGTTCTGAAAGAGAATGAAAATAAAACTATGAAAAAATTCTGAAAATAAAATTATGAAAAAAATTTAGAAATTTATACATTTTTAACACATATTAAACATGATAAACATAAATAAAAGTGTTTTTAAAAAATTTGTCCGATTTCATTGAAATAGATAGTTAATTCTGGGACACCCTGTACAGTAGCCACCAAATGTTGTGGCAGGTTACACAAACCCATCACAAAATTTTACATTCCAGTCATACACCATCCCTGGCAATAGCAGTGCAACATAAAAACATCAAATAACACTCACAAAACATACCTTTTAGTACTTTGTGGTATTTCCTTTCTTCTTAATAACCTCATGTAGCATATGAGGCAATGGAACTGCAAGTTTCTGCAAATGTTCTGGAGGTATCTCCTCTGACACTTTCACTAAGGCTGCTTTCAACTTAGGAATCAAGCTGGTGTCAACATCCTGGAGTAATTTTTTTCATTATCAACCATAAATTTTCAATAGGATTAAGGTCTGTGCTATTACCAGGCTAGTCTTTGAAGTAATCAAGAGCACATAAATCAAACCACTCTTTCACTTGTTTACTTGTGTGGCAGGGAGCACCATCCTGCATGAATGTCTTTGCATTACACTTGTCAAAACATTCCTCCAGATTGTCATACAATAAATCAAGGTACCTTTCACTGTTTATGGTAATACCTTTCTCTCTCTAAGAAAAATAAATTACCCACTCCATAATAAAAAAAACAACCCCATAGCATAACTGAATCAGGGTGCTTTACAGTCTTCATGATGTACTGTGGGTTGAACCTAGTGATGTTAAAAAACGGTTTTTTTTATGTCCATGTTGTTTTTTTTGTCGTTTTATTTGTTTTTTATTGTTTTTTTTGTTTTTTTTGTTTTTTTTAATAATTAATATAGATATTGCCAATTTAATTATAAGGTATACTTTTGCAATGATATATATTATAAAAATAAATAAATAAATAATAAAATAGGCCATATGGTACCAGTATAGAATGGCCTTTTCAGCCTATTTACAGGAAAAACTGGCCTCTTTCTTGCACTGAAAGTCTTGTATCTTAGATCCGTTAAACTTGCGAGAACACTGGCTGGGAGCTGACTGCCCATTGTCCAACCTTTCCAGGACTCTCCCATCCATGCCTCGGATTTTGAATCTCCCACTTAACTATCCTTTAGACCCGCGATGACATATTTTCCCCCCGAGACCATCCACATATATACATACACATACACACACCCATATACCAATATATACATAAATACTTATATACACATTTATATCTATTATATACCCCATACACATGCATACATCCAGAATTCCAGATACATACGCACGCATACTCACATATATACCTACACAAACTCATACACCTCTATTTTGCCCTTTCATTACCTCCGAAATCATTTAGCACATACAGTAATATCCATACAGCCAAAAGAAACCGATTAAGCACAGACAGAGCAGCAAAGCTAGTATTTATATCCCAAAATGCAAAATTCCAAGAAAGTGAAGTAAAACATGGTGCTACATTGGCTTCGTCAACATCCAAATCTGCAATAAGTACCAGTACCTGTGATATTGAAACTATATGCTCTAATCAATCTAGTGATAATGATTCTTCAATGGAAATAGAATCAGATAATGAAAGTTAAACAGCATTAGGTTAACACAAAGGTTAAAGAAAGAGATGAATATTTTTATTTTTTTTATTTTTCTATTTGGAATATATATATATATATATATATATATATATATATATATTATATATATATATATATATATATATATATATATATATGAAAATTATTTCACGAAGGTAACACGTGAAAAATATTTATGATGAATAAAACCACGAAGGAAAGGAAACACAAAATGGTGCTCAAGCGCTTTCGTCTAATGACATCCTCAGGAACACTGAAGTACATAAAAAGGGTTAAGCTATATATAGGTTACAGAAAGAAAAAAAGAAAAAATAAATATACATACACACACACACACACACACACACACACATATATATATATATATATATATATATATATATATATATATATATAAATTATATATATATCTATATATACAAATACATACATACATACATATATATACAATAAACAGAGAAGTAAAAATAATAAAAAAAAATTAAAAATTAAAACCTTAAAGGATTACCAGTGAGGCGTACAAATTTGTAAGGAAAAATATCGATTTTTAGCACAAGATCAAATGGATTATAAAGATACAAATTTATACTGGAACTCTGCCGGGTTTTAACACAATGCTGCCTATGGTCAGGTTTCGATATATATAAAAAATAAAATGCAAATTAAAAGTTAATCGATTTTTAGCACAAGATCAAATGGATTATAAAAATACAAATTTATACTGGAACTCTGTCCGGGTTTTAACACAATGCTGCCTATGGTCAGGTTTCGATATATATAAAAAATAAAATGCAAATTAAAAGTTAATAAAGTAGAAGACAAGTTTACCAAAGATTTAATGTTTTACCCTTCTTATCTAAATCTTTTTTAAAGGAATTCAACATAACAGGATCGAGTTGAAAAAGACCTTTGCTTATGTTGAAGTTATTTGAAAGTTGGATAATGGCAGACTCAAGAATATTTCTATTAACAATGTTGCTTGAATGGAATAAAACTGAAGCATTATTCCAATCAATACAGTGGGCTAACTGACAAATGGACAAAAAGGGCACTGGACAACTGTCCTGTTCTAACGGAATATTGATGCTGTTTTATACGTGTGTGCAAATCCTTTCCCGTCTGACCTATGTAAAAGGAATCACATTGTTTACAACCAATTTTATAGATAATGCCTGAATTATTGGTAGGGCTATTTTTTACTATGATATTTTTCACAATATTGTTATATGAAAATACTACATTAATATCCAAAAGTTTAAGTACATTAGCAATGCCTAAAAAACCCGGGAAAAATGGAAGTACTAAAATATTTTTTGACAAAGTACGAGTGTTAATATTGACACGATAGAAAGTTCGTTTTGCCTTGTTGAGACAAGATTCCATAAACGCAGATGGATAACACAAATCACTTCCAATACCGTTGATTTTTTCCAATTTGGCATTGATGTATTCCGGACTGGCGATCCTAAGGGCGCGGAGAAACATTGATGAAAATATGGCCTTCTTAGTGGGGGTATCATGTCCCGAGTAAAAGTGTACGTAGGACAAATTGTTTGTCGTTTTCCGATAGATACTAAACTTAAAACCTGGGCTTTCCCTATGTACACGCACATCCAAAAATGGATTGAATTGTCTTGCTCAACTTCTAAAGTAAACTTAATGGAGGGGACTTGATCATTTAACTGAAGGAGGAAGCTATCCAGGTCACGATTCATGGGCCAGATACACAAAATATCGTCGACGTACCGCAACCAAGGGATGCCAACCCCCAGGATTCTCGGAATAAAGGTAATTTCGAAAACTCCATATAAATATTGGAGAGGAGGGGCGATAAGGGTTGCCCATAGCCATCCCAAAAACTTGTTGATAATACTCGTTATTGAAAGTGAATTTACAGTCTTTGATGCAAAGCTTAATGAGTTCCAAAACAATGTGTGAAGGTAGTGGCAGGTCATACTTATGTAATTCTTGGGAGAGAAAGTCAAGCATATCGTCAATCGGCACTTTTGTAAACAATGAGCAAACATCAAAACTAATCAATTTATCGTTAGTTTCAGTACGTGCATTATTCAATTTTTCCGTAAGATCCATGGAATTTTTACATGTGAATCAGAGATAGTTCCGAGAATGGGGGACAAGACTTTGACAAGCAATTTGGAGAGTTTATAAGTAATAGAGCCCACCGAGCTAATAATAGGGCGCATAGGGTTACCAGGTTTGTGGGTTTTAATAAGACCGTAAAGGTAGGGCAGAGCAGGTGAAGTGGACATGAAAAGCGGAATTAAGTTCTTATGATCTTTGAGAAGGTGTTTCAAGCCACTATTAAATGATTTGATGACGTCATCCTGCGGGTTCTTCCTAAGTTTGGTGTATGTGGCGGGGTCCTGGAGAAGCTCGTTCATCTTTCCGATGTAGTCCACTTTGTCCATAATAACTATGGTGTTAGCCTTGTCTGCTTTAGTAATATGGAGCTCCCCATCTTTTTTTAATTGTGAGAGGCTATTGTATCTTTACAATCCATTTGATCTTGTGCTAAAAATCGATATTTTTCCTTACAAATTTGTACGCCTCACTGGTAATCCTTTAAGGTTTTAATTTTTAATTTTTTTTTATTATTTTTACTTCTCTGTTTATTGTATATATATGTATGTATTTGTATATATAGATATGTATATATATATATATATATATATATATGTGTGTGTGTGTGTATGTACAGTGCCCGCGAAAAGTATCCGATCACTCAAGAAAATACAATATTTTCCCTTAATATTCAGAGACACGTAATTCACTTTCTATTTGTTCTAGCGACATCTGGTAACTTTGAGGTTGCTCGCTGATATGAGAGCTATCCAACGCATTCTCAAATTAGTGTTCTGGTAGCCTTCGTTGCGGGTGGCTGTGTCTCAAATTTGTCAGATTTCACTGTTTGTGTAAATTTCTTGATATTTTTTTTTTTTACAGAAAGTGGTGTAAATAAAATTATATATAATGTGTGCTAAAAAACAACTTAAGAGTGATTGTCGAGGTGCTATTGTTGCTTTGCATGCATGTGGGAAATCACAGAGACAGATAGCTAAGGAATTAAACATATCCCAAAGTACCGTTAATTTATGGGTTTCACGGGCTAAGAACAATGGTGGCCTAACCACGCCAGTCCCTAAAAAACGATCTGGCAGACCGAGAAAAACAAATTCGCGAACAGACAAACTTATGAAACGTTTAGTATTGAAAAACCCAACAATAACTGCGAAAGAAATAAAATTTAATATGAATAATTTGTTATCTGGTGTTTCTGAACGAACTATCCAGGAGCGGCTCCAAAAAGAACTCGGATTACCATCTCGCCATGCTGCTAAGAACTGTTCATTAATGAAAAAATGCGTAAAAAACGTGTCGCATTTTGTAAAAAATACATTCATTGGACTGTTGATGACTGGAAGAAGGTTTTATTTAGCGATGAGTCGACATTTTTGACATTCAGAAGTTGTCCAAAAAGGTTCGCCGGCCTATTGGCTCAAATAGGATGGACCCTAAATACACCCTAAAGACAATGAAACACCCTCCAAGTGTGATGGTTTGGGGTTGTTTCGGTTACTATGGGCGTGGAAACTTATATTTTCTTCCGAAGAACACAACTATGAATGGTGCACGGTATTTAGCAATGCTACAGGATAAACTTCTAATGGCAATGGCAATCCAAAGGACAAAAACATACATGCATGATGGTGCACCATGTCACAGGGCCAAAATAGTGACAAAATGGATTACTGACAATAAATTTGATATTTTGGATTGGCCTGGTAATAGTCCAGATCTCAATCCGATAGAAAATCTGTGGCTAATAATAAAAAATAAGGTTGAATGCCACGACACTGGCTCAGTCGAAAAATTATAAGAGGCCATCAAAAAGGTATGGTGCAAGGAAATATCAGTGGAAGTTTGTCAAAACTTGATTAAATCCATGCCAAAACGTCTAGAACAAGTCATCCAAACCAAAGGACAGATGACAAAATACTAATATAAGGTTAGTATACATTTAAACATTGTTTTTTATGTAAAAAATACAAATTTCAAGGGTGATCGGATACTTTTCGCGGGCACTGTATGTTATTTATTTTTTCTTTTTTTCTTTCTGTAACCTATATATAGGCTTAACCCTTTTTATGTACTTCAGTGTTCCTGAGGATGTCATTAGACGAAAGCGCTTGAGCACCATTTTGTGTCCTTTCCTTCGTGGTTTTATTCATCATATATATATATATATATATATATATATATATATATATATATATATATATATATATACACTGGTATTCTTGCCAATCACAATTATATATATTGTTTTATACCAGTATTATGTATTTTTTATTATGTATATTATACCAGTACCTGTGATATTGAAACTAGCATATATGCTCTACCCAATCTAGTGATGATTCTTCCATGGAAATGAAGGTTAAACAACATTAGGTTAACAAAAAGGTTCAAAAAAGGTGAATATTTTTTTTCTATCTGGAATATATATACTGGTACTCTTGCCAATCACAATTATGTACGGTATATTGTTTGAAACAAGGAAGAATGTTTTATGTTCTAGTTAAAAATATATATACATATAAAAAATGAGGGTTTGTTTTTCCTTTCTATTATATACTTTTTGCGTGATTCAGTTTTTCTAAAATGACTATATATACTAGGTATAACTGTATAAGCATGGTAGTATAGTAAATTATAGGTAATACTAATATACTTATTAGATTAAAGGAAGAAAAATATGGAATAAGTTTAAAACAATAAAAAACAAAAAAAAGACTATCTTCGTTTTAAACAAAAAAAACAACAAAAAAAACGACAATAAAAAACGACTCACATCACTAGAACTTGAACCTGTCCAATTTCTGGGGCTGTCTCACCTTCTCTTGTTTAGTACCTGACACTGTAAACACACTTTCATCTGGCCACAAAAGGCACCACACTTTCTCCAAAGGCCAATCTTTAATATCCTTAGCAAAACTAACTCATTTTGCTTTAGTGGTGGGTGGTCAAGAGAGGTTTCTTTGCTGCCTTTCTTGTTGGCAGATTGATATTTCGTAGTGAATAATGTTGCACAGTTCTTATAGACATGTTACCCAGTAATGCAGGATAAGTTTCCTTTATTTCATGTGCTGTTTTTGTAGTTGAGGCATTCAGCTGTCTTTTAATAACATTCAAAGTCTTTTTACTACATTTACGTGGCCATCCAGATTTTGGTAAATGTGTGGGTGTCTTATCACCAACTGCTGCCCTGCAGCACTGAAGCCACCATTCAACAGTTCCATCATTTCCACAATAGCTTTTGCACCAAAACCAGCCTTATGCAGGGCATATATATGGCTGATAGTATCCTGAGATATAATGTGCTTAGGTGCCATATCACACTGAGTTATCACAACAATCTGAAAAATATGCTTGAATTTAGACACAAGCACTGGAATATCAGCCACTAAACAACTCTTCCCCCTTCATGCCTGGATGAACACAGAATGACAGTCTGAGCTCCGAGGTGTTGCTATGGGACCAGGCAAGATGCCAGATTAGCCATATTTATAATTCCACCCATACGGGTTGGCTGGGAAGGGTATGAATGGAAATGTGAAATAATGTGGCAGGTTTGCATGACCTGCCACAACATTTGATGGCTACTGTATATTTCAAAAGCTGCTTAGTTTTATAAAAAATGGATAGCAGATTGTTAAAACTCCTCAAACTACATCAAATAAATAATTTATGGTGTGTAATTTCATTTTCTTTATTGTAATCTAACAATCTAACCTATAATTACATGGTACTTATTGGTTATCTGCCCCCTTGATGATTGGTTAGGTTGTGATAGTTTTGTTAAAACTAATGAAAATATCACAACTTAACCCATTGAATTATTGAATGCCTGGTTAGGTTAAGTTGTGATATTTCATTAGTTTTAATGAAAATATCATGACTTAACCTAACCAATCATCAAGGGGGCAGATAACGGAAAAGTACCAATTACACTCTTTCCACAGTTTTGGACATAAATGAGTTTTTAATATCATACCGTGATTTGCGAAAAAATCCAAAGCTTTATCTTCATCTAAGGCAGTGGTTCTTAACCTGGTGGGCATGAAAGCTTGGCAAAAGTGGTCAACATATCTTTGACTCAGAATATATATTCCCAATTAAATAAATTCATAATTTAAAAATTGACAGGCTTTTCAACACTTGTTGATGTGAAGACCAAGTGTCAAAACAGGCTGAATGTTGAGTGATATGTGGTGTGCTCTTCCTTTAACTGCATGAAGGATTCAAATGTTTGTGGGGAAGAAGCACTGCCAACCTTCCCATTGATTATGATTATGGGTGAAATATGATCAATCTTGTGAAAATATTGCATTCTCTCTTAAATACAGGTTTTTGTTGTTTTTTGTTTGTTTATTTATCCAATCCAGAAAGGCATTAAAAGCAATGAAACTGGAATCGTTGAAAAACTTTTATTCTTTGTGGTTCAATGGGGTGCCATGGGTTGAAAGTTGACTGTTGAGGGGTGCAGCTTCACAAAGGTTAACCCCTTAACTGCGGAAAACACACAGCCATATATATGAAAATATATGTATGCTGCTGAAATAGCGCAGTTAAAGGGTTAAGAACCACTGGCCTAAGGCAAGACAAATTAAGTCTTCAAAAGTCTACTTCACAACTTCATATTAATTTTTTATCTTATTAATATTCATTTGCACAGCATATGAAACATACTTTCTTTTGTTATTTTTTACAAGGATTCTGAATAGCTACGTATATTGTTGTTTTTCTAAGGTTGTGATGATGTGTTCTGCGCAATATTAACAAAAAATTTGATCATAAAATAGTTTCAGATCATTTATTATCTAACTTGGATAACCTCAATAGGCCTGAGTGGCTTCATGGCATCCAAATGTCATTTAATGTGTGTGCTTTGTTCCTACATACTTAAAGCCAGTACACGGACATATATGGGCTTTGGTGGTGGTGGTGGGCCTTGGGTGCCTTGGTGGTGTAGTGGTTAGTGCTGCTGACTATGAATCTGTTGGCCCTGGGATCAAGACCTGGTGATCCCAGCTGTTCATCCTCCCACAAAATAAAGAAATTGGGTGGTAGATAAATGGGTAGCCTAGTGGTTAAGATGCTGGGCTGCTGGTGGGGTGTGGTTTGGATTCCATGTTAAACTGTAGGTCTAATGTGGAGTGAAAAGCTTGACCTTTGTCAGAATGAACAATTTGGGCGGAAGCAAACTATGGAAAAACTATACACACTAACAACATGGTATCGCATGTGGTACCTTTATTTCTTAATTAAATATAAATTATTAATTAATTGAATTAAATCTATACAAAATTGCCTCAGGATTGACGACATAGCCTATTGGGAATGAAATGATTGCCATATGTACATAGAACCCATATGTAGGCATCGGGCCTGCATGACAACAAGAAACCAAATTTATGATCTCATGTTCAAACTTTTCTGCTGCTGTGGTGGGATTCGGAGTAACCTAATGGCTGCACCATGAATAAGAATTTTTTCTTTTGTTTAAGAACTCCACAAAACCAGGCTGCTTACCTTGAAGGGTTGTTGGATCCAGGCTCGCTGCCCAGACCTCCGATTCCACGACTGCTGGCTCCCGCCACCAACAGTTTCTTACTTGCCAGAATAGCTTCCTTCTGTTAGTGGTTCACTATCTCCGGCATCCCCTTCCTAACAGAACTTAAAGTTCCCTTGGTCCAATAACGGTCTTCAGCCTCAGACAAATCCAGCCTGACTTTAGTTTCCTCTGTTATGTTCTTTATTTTCTCTTGTCAAATTACCCTCTTAAACTATATTTTTTATTATTTATATTTCCACACATGCGCCAATTGGTTCCCTCCACTTCTCAAAACTCGAGTTTTGACACACACGCCGACACTTTTAAACCTCAGAAGCGTCTCTTTTACTAAATTTGTTTATTCTTCTTTTCATTTTTTTGTTTGTTAAATATTAACAATTTTGTACTTTATTATTCATTTACTAACAGGGTTTAACAAGCGACTGTCCAACTCTCACTCTTTTTCCCATACTAATTTAATAAAACTGTTTTATTCCTCATTCCTTGTTTACAAGTTTAACATTTCTTTATATAACTTATTGTTTAGTCTTTTCATTCATTAAAATATTAACATTAACATATCTTATAACATTATTTCTTTATTTATTTGTTTGCTAATATTAATAATTTAGTACTTAATGTTTATTATTTATTATCTTAATGCTTAATAGTTTACTACTATCTTTCTAATTTCTTATAACAGTTATCATTCTTATTCATTATTTGTTTGCTGGAAAGAGAGAGAGAACCATTAAAATCCTTTCTATAACAAATATTTCATTCAAAAATCAAAGAAATTTAATATATAAATAATAATAATCAAGGCCAGGGGGAAAGGGCTGAGAACTAAAAGGGGAAAGGGTTCACCCTCCACATCTTCCCCCCCCCAAGCTCCTTTCCACCTGTCTTGCCATATAGCCTACACACCTACTATATTACCCTAATATGGTTCTCTCTTCTTTCCTTACAATTTTTATACCAAATATTTATTAACAAATTATTTACATAGATACCCTCTTTTTTTTTCCGAAAAATAATTTTTTCAATTTTCAAATATATATATATATATATATATATATTTTTTTTTTTTTTTTTTTTTACAAAATAATTTTCAATTTTTTTTTTTTTTTTTTTTTTTTTTTTTTAAAAATAATTGTTTTCAATTTTAAATCTTTTAAATCATTAATTACATACATGGCTATCATAAGAATAACATATTTACAAATTTACTTTATAAATCATTTATTTATTTAAATTATAATTCAGTTATTTAATAATCTTTATATTTAACAAATACAGTAAACATTCAAACATTCAATATTTAGGACTAACAGCTGGCTAACAATTACTTTCTCTTTAATAATTTACGTTATACTAAAAAAATATACCTACAATTTAATTTTACAATAGTTATTTACAATACCAGGAATGAGGTTGAAACCTGCAAAGCAGCAAATCACCAGAGGCAGGTATCAGCAGGTCTGGGAACTCACCCAGGCACCTTCCTCCTTCAAGCACAGCCCAGCTTCTGGCCTCAAAATGTAGGCTGCCACCTGGTTGAATTTCCAACCACTCACTCTTTCACACATCATACAATACTACTATTTTTTTTTTCCTACAGAACACTACGCCAATACTTTATACTACATTACCATCACCACTCCCTAAACACTGTTGCACTTTCTCTATCATTCTAACCCATCTACTTTTAATATCTTCTCTAATACTACTTGTTAATTCTACATCTAAGCTTTTATTCAACACATTTTCTTCTATCTCAAGCAATAACATTCTCACTTCCTCACAAAAATCAATCACATTCATTCTCTCCCTCATTCTTTCATTTATACTTCCTTCACCTCTATCTACTCCCCATTCATCCCTCACACTTTCCATTAAGGTCACAATACTTTGCTCAGTTACACTCCTTTCTCTCTCACATACATTTTCCCTTTCACTCTCAAGAATTGTAAATCCCACACTCTTAATGCCCCCTCCCTGACACAATCTTTCCACTTCTGAGTGAAGAAGATTTCCCTTCTTCTCCTCTTCTCCTCCACCCTCGGAAAATCCCAGAAAAGAAAGGCCCTCAAGGTCTGAGACCCCAAAACCCTCAAACGAGAATTCCCCGGATGGACCAGGCTGGCACCATGAACCACCAAAGTCCCGAACATCCCATTCTAACTCTGCCTCACCCGCGGCTGTTCCAGAGTCCAACTGGGAATCCTTCAGCTCATATACTTCACCTATCTGCCTGGCTTTCTCACCTTTCATTCCCTTTCTTCTCACCTTTTTCTTCCTTTTTGCCCGCTTTGACACAATCAAGAACTCCAGATCTGCATCCATCCATTCATCCTGGATTCCCATCATGTTCTTGGTTTCTAGCGCTTTCTTTTGTTCCATCCTCTCACACATATCATACATTGGGTGACATACGATGTACTCCGGAGGTATTCGCCATTTGCGCAACTGCCGATGATGTGCTCTTACTTCTTCACACTGTCCATTCTCTTGCTCCCTCTCAATCACATACGTTACCCCATTCTCCCATACCTTTTTCACCACAAATGGACCCTCAAACTTTTGCGCCAACTTATACTCATTCCTTCTTCCAGCCTCATGCACCTCTTTCAAAACAAGCTCACCAACACCAAATGACCGAAAATGCACACCAGCCTCTCTCCATCTATCACATGTATTCTCATTTAATCGTATATCCTTTTGCACAAACCTTCCAAATGTAGACACATACCTTCTTGGGGAAGTTTGAATGGCTGAGTGGTATGTCGAATTGTAGCACCAGGCAATCTTGCCAACTCAGCATCCCACTCAGCCCCTTCCCCAATACATACACGCAGCATTTCACTTATCGTTTTCACCGTTCTCTCAGCCAAACCATTCGAAGCAGACATATACGGAGTTATTCTAACATGCTCTATCCCATTCTCACTCAACATTCTCTCAAAACTAGCACCCCTAAACTCAGGCCCATTATCTGTTAAACACTTACGCGGCCTTCCAAGCATCATTGGTAACATACTCTCTCTCATCACTCTCGCAACATGCTCACTTGTTTTATTCTCTAACGCAGCAACATACACAAACTTACTCTTGTGATCGACCCCTACTAATATTCCAACTTTCCCTCTACTCGTTCTCGGCATACTCACAATATCAACCACCACAAGCTCCCACGGTTCTTTCACTTCAATCTTTCGCACTGGGGGGCGGCTATGCTGGGACTGGTATTTTCGCTTTTGGCAACTCTCACAAGTAGTTGCCACTTCTGCAACAACCAGTCCCAGCCTAGGGTGGAAAACCATTCCTTTCATCAATTCCCATAACTTGTTTTTTCCCACATGCCCATACATCCTATGTGTAATAATCACCAATCCTACCATACCCTCAAATGTCATCACTGGCACACTCTCTGTCTCACCCACCTTATTTACCCTCATATAATATAGCACTCCCATCCATACAGCCAACTTTTTCGCATACCTTTTATACTCTTCCACCTCTTTTGACCACTCTCTCACATCTATACCATTATACACATATTCTCTCAACTTGCATATCACCTCATCTCCCTCTTGCATATCTAAAATATCTTCATCTCTCAACACTTCACACTGGTCTTCCACCTCTAACTCAATTGCTCCCACTAACACAGCATCTATACCTGTGCTCGGAAACATTCCCATACTGACCACATGTTCTCCTTCTCTCATTACTGAGCCCTGACCAACATCCACACTCAAGTTCATATTCTCAAGGAAATCAATTCCCAGTAGAAAATCCCAGGGCATTGATTCCCCTTTCAAGACTATGAACTTGTGCTCCCATACCTCTTTACATGCACCTAATCCCACCCTCAACTGCACAGCTTCATGTGACGCGACTGTTCCCCCTCCGATACCACGTATTCTCACACCCACTCTTTCTCGGGATACAGGCACATTCTCTTCATCTAAATCACACAACACTCGCTCATTCACCAGACTGATTTGGGCACCTGTATCCACAAGACCCCTGTAGAGCTCAATAGGACCTTCTGGAACCCTTACAGGAACCACAGAAGGGCTGAGCTCTACCTCATCCACACAGTCACGTATCATCCATGGCCCCTCTAACATACCTACTTCCATACAACCTTCTCCCTCTGACTCTCTCTGTGCAGCTCTAACTTCATCCAAAACCCTTTCCAAATTTTCACCTGGCACTATGCTTTTATACCTCTTCCTTTCACTCACCCAATTGTAATGTACACCACTAATACACTGCAAATGCAAAATCAGGGCTCCTTTCTCCTCGATCCTTTCATCTTTATACACAATTGGACAATCATACCATAATGCACATACACTTCAACACTAAACAATGAGCTGACCACCATGAGGACCTCTTGAAAAGAAAAATACCCGGGCTCCCCATGGCTTTCAGCTCACGTACATAATTGCGGACCTTACAAACACCCATCCTTTCTGGTTTCTTAATCGCTTCATTCATAACCAAGGTCCGCAATTCATTCACACTCCCTGGTATTCTCATTTTTAACCCATCCAATTTCAAATCTTTCAACCCATACCATACACTTTCAAACAAACTGTCGCCACCCCCCTACTTTCATGCAACTTTACTATTCCCACTGGCAAATACTCAGGGTCGACCACCTCTTTCTCACACCTTTCATTCACCCCAGGTATTCTTGACATCAGGTCAGCCATACAATTCCTCTCCCCTGGCACATACTCAATCTTATAATCAAACTCACTCAACTCAAGCAAAGTTCTAGCAATTCTTCCATCCACAACTTTCATTCTCTCCATATATACCAAGGGCTGATGATCAGTCTTTAAAATAAATTTCATTCCATACAAAAATGACTTGAAAGCTTTCACACAAAACCTCATTGCCGCAAGTTCTCTCTCAATTGTACTGTACTTTCGCTCTGCCTTACTGAATGCTTTAGATACATACCCAATTACTCTCCTTCCTTCCTGTCCTTCCTCTCCCTGCAACTGGCACAAGCACCCACCCATACAAAATCCACTCGCATCTGTATACAATTCTAGCAAACTCGCTCCTTCACTCAGGTCCGGATAAGCCAACTCCACATCTTTCGCTGCTTCCACTCTCAATTGCTCAAATGCTTCATTCATCTTCTCCGTCCACACCAACTGAGTACTACCTTTCATTCCAGTCACTTCGGTCAGGGGTTTCGAAATCCCAGAGCAGCCCGCTATAAATTTCCTCTGAAACTCTACAAGTCCCAGAAAAGATTTAAGTTCACGAACTGTCCGAGGTTTCGGGAACTCCCTGACTTTTTCCATATACTCCCCACTCTTTCGTATACCACTCGAACTCACCTTGTGCCCCAGAAATGCCACACTTTCCCTGAACCACTCACACTTACTTGGTTTCACTCGTAGTCCGACTTCATCCAACACTTGCAGTACCTCTCTCATTATCTTCAGGTGCTCCTCAAATGTCTCTGTCATAATCAAAATGTCATCTATAAAACATATGACATTTTCCCTTGCAAACTTACCAAGAACACGATTCATTGCTCTCTGAAATGCAGCAGGTGCAGCTGTAAGTCCGAACGAGAGAGCACGGAACATATAATGATTCCTGGCTGTGGAGAAAGCAGTTATGGGACGAGACTCTGGCTCAACCGGCATCTGGTAATATCCCCTCAATAGGTCCAATTTACTAAACACCCTCTTTCCATGCAAAGAGTATACACTTTCATTTATCAAGCACATCGGAAACCTGTCTTTCACTGTCCTTTCGTTCACCATTCGATAGTCCACACACAAGCGAATCCTTCCATCAGGTTTCCGCACAGGCACTATTCTACTATTCCACGGACTTGTGCTCTGTTCAATCACTCCCATTCTCTCTAATTCCTCACACTGCTCTTCTATCTCATTCATTACTGGTGGGGAGAACCGTCTTGGCCTTTGGTAGATCGGAGTCTCATCCGTTAACTGGATCCTGAAGGGAGGTAGTTTTGTTAAACGGAGGTCATCATCTCCTCGGGCCAATACGCTCCTTTTCTCCCCTGCCAACTGCCACACCTGCATTCGCTCACTCTCACTCAACTGTTCGCCAACAATCACCTCCTTTCTGATTTGTTCAGTCGTCCATTCCTCCCCACATTCTTGCCCTCGTTCATCCGTTTGTATTCCATTTTCTCCCTCCTCACATACTTCCTCAATCACTGTATATGCTCTCCCTATCACATCCCCCTCATTTATTCTCTTTCGCCATGCACCCCCATCTTCCCTAGCTTGCACACAAATCCATGGGTTACTCTCATCAATTATACCATCATACACATGCCCAACTCTTTTCACTTTATAGGATGCATCCATACCATTCACAAAAATCATGCTTCCCTGCCTTTTTCTTCTATTATCACTCACTGGCCACTCAACATGCACCAATGCTGGGGTTCCCTTTTCCAGATTTACACTCTCAGATGCTCTCACCTCATACCCTTTTATTACCCTCATCCAATCCGATTCACTTCTCCCCACATAGAATTCACACTTACCCAACTCATTCTTCCACTCAATCATACGTCTAGCAGGATGGATCACCAATCGATTCTTTTTCAAAAACTCATACCCCAGAATCATGTCATACTTTTCACTCTCCTTATCAACCACATAAAGCACACATTCTTCCATTTCACACCCCATCACTTTCACTTTAATCTGCACCTCTCCCAACACTCGTACTGGGATGTTCCCAACCCCTTTAATTTCCCCAGTTACTCCCCAATTCACTCTTCCTAATTCATTCTCTTTACACAAACATCCAATTCCTTGCTTACTTATTAAATTAGGTGAACATCCTGTATCCACTAATGCCCTCCATACACTCCCTCCCCATTCAACAGGAATAACCATACACTCTGCCTTTTTCTCACTCGCTCTCACCTTATTCACTTGACACCATCCTGCTAATGCCTCAAATACACATTCATCATTCAGAGAAGCAGGGACCCCAACCCCAATGAGAGGCCCCTGCCCTATGCGTTTCCCGTACTGGGACCAGCCTCGCCATTTCCAGTGACAGCACCCCCTTGAGGGCCCTGCCTCTGAGGTTGAGGAGCTGGCATGGCTGACACTGGCCGATTTCCTGCATGAGAGACAGGACTCCCTCCATCCCTCCCACATGCCCTACATTCATACCCAGGTGTTCTGCATTCATACGCCATGTGTCCCATCTGCCCACATGCAAAACACGCACCCACTCTTCTTCTACAGGTCTCTATACTATGTCCCCCTCTACCGCAATATGCACACCCTCTCACATTCCCCATATTCCCTCCATTTACTGGCCCTCTTTGCTCATTCATTGTTGACTGGCCTTGAAGCCCTTGCCTTCTATACGTTTGCCCCAGCATCGGACCATTCATTCTGGGACCCGATGTGGGAGGAGGCCCTGGTTGTTGCATGGCCGACCCTCCATACACCCTTGTGAATTCGTTCACAAAGTTAGCCAGCATTTCCATTGGGTTTTGGGCCATGGATGCTTGGCTAACTGGAGGGTGACCTGGCCTAGTATTTCTTAATGCATCCGCATAACTAGGAAACACAGGTACTTGTTCCTCCCTCATCGCTGTCCCCATTCGCACATCTGCTTCCCTATTACGCACAATCCCACTCTCATACACTCGGTCCTCTAACAATTCCAAGATTTCATGCCACTTCAAATGTGTCACTCTTACACACACTTTCCTCTTAACATTCAAAAACTCTCACACTCTCAGGTACTGTCTCAATCAACTTTCTTACCAACCTTTTATTCTCATCTATCCCATCATCTCCAAATTTCTTTCTCACCAAAGTTTCAAGTCTATATGCATACAAATCAATACTCTCCCCCTTCTTCATCCTTGCTCTCTCAAAATCATCCTTCTTTCGATATTTCACACCCCCTCTTATTCTTAACACTTGCTCCACCAATCTCTCCCTTAACACCTCATACTTCACAGGCACTCCTGAATTTACAACAACATTGTAAAACTCTAGCAACCTACCTTCCAAACAGTCACCCATCTCTTTCACCCAATACTCAGGAGCGTCTGGATACTTGCTCTTACAATAACGTTCATACTCTTTCAAAAACTCTTGTACATCTCTCCCACTATAAACATTAAATTTTGCAACCTTCGGAATCTCCCTAATTAAGATTCCCTTATGCACTCTTACACCCTCACTCGTATCACTCTCATACATACTGTCCTCAATGCTGGAATAGAGGGAGTCATCTGTGCTAACGCAGCGTTGAACCTTCCGAGAAGCCCTCTTACCAGATGCCCTCCGAGCCCCCTTCATTCCCGGCTTGCCCCTCTTAGCCTGCCCTTCCATCCTCTTACCTTTCTCCCTCTGATCCTCACCCTCAAGCTTCTTACCCTCCTTAGGGGTGGAATGCACCATCACCTTGTAAGGTCTTTCTTCTTTCCCCTCACTCACGCTTTCACTCCCTTCTCCTTCCAGGCCCCCTACTGCTACATCCTTTAGACGTGCCCCTTTCTTACTACCAACACCCTTACTATTTTCCCCTTCAAAACCCCCTTTCCCTTCCTTTTTCACTTTCCCATCAAGCTTGCCCTCCAACTCACTCATTCTCTTAACCATTGCCTTTAACCCATCATCCATCTCTTTCTTACTCTCAGTCATCCTTTCTTCCATCTCTTGACGACAAACTACTAATTCTTTACTCTGTTCCTCTAATCTACTTTGTAATTTCCCCAAAACATTCTCTAATTCTGCCTTCTGTAACTAACTGATGGTTCCTAGCCTTTTCTACCTCTAATGCCTCCTCTATCTCCCTCAACCTCCTTTCTAACTCCTCCTTGGTAGGCATCTCTAAAGATGCTACCCTACTTCACTTCTACTCTATTACTACTACACCCAACCTACAACTACTCTTTCACTCTTCTTCTATACAACCCAACCAGGAAACAATCCACTTTTCTGAGTGGAAGTCCCTGTTCGGGCGCCACTTATTTTATGTGGTGGGATTCGGAGTAACCTAACGGCTGCACCACGAATAAGAATTTTTTCTTTTGTTTAAGAACTCCACAAAACCAGGCTGCTTACCTTGAAGGGTTGTTGGATCCAGGCTCGCTGCCCAGACCTCCGATTCCACGACTGCTGGCTCCCGCCACCAACAGTTTCTTACTTGCCAGAATAGCTTCCTTCTGTTAGTGGTTCACTATCTCCGGCATCCCCTTCCTAACAGAACTTAAAGTTCCCTTGGTCCAATAACGGTCTTCAGCCTCAGACAAATCCAGCCTGACTTTAGTTTCCTCTGTTATGTTCTTTATTTTCTCTTGTCAAATTACCCTCTTAAACTATATTTTTTATTATTTATATTTCCACACATGTGCCAATTGGTTCCCTCCACTTCTCAAAACTCGAGTTTTGACACACACGCCGACACTTTTAAACCTCAGAAGCGTCTCTTTTACTAAATTTGTTTATTCTTCTTTTCATTATTTGTTTGTTTGTTAAAATATTAACAATTTTGTACTTTATTATTCATTTACTAACAGGGTTTAACAAGCGACTGTCCAACTCTCACTCTTTTTCCCATACTAATTTAATAAAACTGTTTTATTCCTCATTCCTTGTTTACAAGTTTAACATTTCTTTATATAACTTATTGTTTAGTCTTTTCATTCATTAAAATATTAACATTAACATATCTTATAACATTATTTCTTTATTTATTTGTTTGCTAATATTAATAATTTAGTACTTAATGTTTATTATTTATTATCTTAATGCTTAATAGTTTACTACTATCTTTCTAATTTCTTATAACAGTTATCATTCTTATTCATTATTTGTTTGCTGGAAAGAGAGAGAGAACCATTAAAATCCTTTCTATAACAAATATTTCATTCAAAAATCAAAGAAATTTAATATATAAATAATAATAATCAAGGCCAGGAGGAAAGGGCTGAGAACTAAAAGGGGAAAGGGTTCACCCTCCACACTGCCAACTCATGAAAATTACATCGAGAAATGAGTCAATGACCTTTGCTAAATCAGCACATAATAAAAATACGAAGATTATATTATAGCGGTTCACTCGGAGCTGCTTATGTTACAGCGAGGCTTTAAGCAAGGAAGATGTCCTTTATCTTCCTATAAGTTCTGAGTGAAATCCTCTTCATATAAAACTTAATAACTATAAGAAGGATAGGCCTGTTCCTTCAGGTGTTTAAATAGTGACTGCCTATATTGGTTACATCGAGTCAACTTATTAGGGACTTATTAGAGCGATACAGGGGCTTATTAGAGCGACTAAAGAAGAAAACTAATAAGATTGTTTTAACAGGTATACTTCCTCGAATTATCCAACGTAACGATTTCTACAGCAAGGCAACCTATATTAACAATAACCTAAAGTCTCTCTGCCAACAGGAAGGAGTGCATTTTGTAAATTTTTGGAACAGTTTCTACGGCAGGAGGGACTTGTTCCTCGAAGATGGACTTCATCTTAATGACGTTGGAGCTGCGCGTTTAGGAAGACTATTTCATAATACTGTCTCTTCTTTTCAGGCTGCCGTAACTCGAACGGTCCCAGCGTAAATTCCACTTATTTCCCCTGCGCTCACGAAGGTGTAATTACAAACAATTTGAAGGTTCTATCCTTAAATGCTCGTAGCCTACGAAATAAAATAAATGAATTTTTTTCTTTAATTGCTTGTAAAGACTATGACTTAATTGCGATAAACGAATCGTGGCTTAGCACTGAAATGTGTGACTTTGTAGGGGAGTATCAAATTAAAGGTTATAGACTTTTTGTTAAAAACAGAATAGGTAGGCGAGGAGGCGGTGTTATGTTGTATATCAAAGATAATATTGTGAACGTTATAGAAGTAAAGCACTCAATTCCAGAACCGATAGATTCGACTATAGCAGAACTTAAATTAAACGACTTCAAACTTCTTGTTGCGGTTATATATAGGCCCCCAAATCAAACAGCTGATACGGATGAAGTGTTATATCGTGAACTAAAGAGAATAATTGGTAGTGAGCAGGCTTTAGTTATGGGTGACTTTAATTGCACCAACATGAATTACGATACAATGCAGGGAGACGCGGAAGGTAATCGTTTAGTTAATTTTCTCGAGGATAGCTTTCTTATTCAAAAGGTTGGGGAACCTACAAGGTTGGACAGTATTTTAGATTTAGTAATAACTATGGATGATAGGCTAATTACTGATCTTCAAGTAATAGAACCATTAAGCAATAGCGATCACAATATGGTAGAGTTTGTCCTCTCAGTAAGTCACTCGAAACCAACTAACTCGACTAAAATTCCTAACTTCCAGCACGCAGACTTTTGTAAATTTTGAAATAAATTGTCACACGTCAATTGGGAAAACGTGATGGGGAATTCCAACGCAAAACTAATGTGGGAATCGTTCGAAACAGTATTTAGGACTATAAATGAGGAATGTGTACCGTACAAAATTAAGCGTGCGAAAGTAAACAACAAGCCCTTGTGGTTTACTTCTAGAGTATGAAACATTAAAAAGAGTAGAGATAGGGCTTATAGGCAACATAAGTGCAATAAAGACAATTTGTTGTTACGAAACAACTACATATCTCTGAGGCATGAAGGGAAAAGTGTAATAAAAAAGTCCAAGCGCGAATTTGAAATCTCCATAGCTCGTTACGGTAAAGAAAACCCCAAGCGATTCTTTCAATACGTCAATAATAGAAATCCAGTAAAAAGTGTCTTGGGTCCATTGAAAAATGTAAATGGAGATCTAGTCTCTGAAAACAAGGAAATGGCTACCTTGCTAAACGAATTTTTTACGTCAGTTTTTACTATAGAAGATTTAACAAATATCCCTACGGTCATAGACATAATACCTTTTGATAATGGTAATATTTTGGATAATATTGTCGTTAGTGAAGGGGAAGTAATGCGCTATATTGATAAAATGAAAACACGTAAATCACTGGGTCCAGATTCCATATATCCCATACAACTAAAAGAATTAAAAGATAGCATTGTTGTGCCGCTAACAAAGATTTTTAATGCGTCTATTTCTGAGGGGTGCGTACCAGATAATTTCAAGTTAGCAAACGTAACACCTATCTTTAAGAAAGGCAATAAAGGTGCGGCGGGAAATTATAGGCCAATCAGTTTAATGTCTGTTGTAGGTAAGCTACTTGAATCAATAATTAGGGATCGTATAGTCGAACACTTAGAAGTGCATAATCTGGTTAGAAATACGCAGCATGGTTTTAGGCGAAACAAATCTTGCTTAACTAATCATTTAGAATTTTTCCAAAGCGTGGTTGATGTTTACGATAGACATCGGGCGGTTGATGTAGTGTACTTAGATTTTCAAAAAGCGTTTGACACTGTGCTGCACAAAAGACTCATTGAAAAAACTAAGGCTCATGGAATCAGGGGTGTAGTAATAAATTGGCTAGAAGAGTGGTTGCGAGGCAGGAAACAGAGGGTGGTCATTGATGGAGCGGAGTCGTGTTGGGCTAATGTAGCGAGTGGCGTTCCTCAGGGTTCTGTATTGGGCACCTTGCTTTTTCTTATATATATTAACGATTTAGATGTCAGCCTAGTCAGTACAGTTTCAAAGTTTGCGGATGACACGAAGCTGGGTGGTAGGGCGATTAATGACGAAGATAGAGGTAAAATTCAGGAAGATCTGAATAAAATCGTTGATTGGTCAGTCACATGGCAAATGAGATTTAACGTGGATAAGTGCAAAATTTTGCATATAGGTTCGCGTAATGGTAATTTTGTGTATAGTATGTCAGGGAAAGATTTAACAAGCGTAGAGCAGGAAAAAGATTTAGGAGTTATAGTCACTGGTGATTTAAAAGTAGCGAAACAAAGTACAGCAGCGGTCAATAAGGCGAACAAAGTGTTAGGTTTTATAGCTTGAAATTTTGAGTACAAATCGCGCGATATTATAGTTCCTCTTTATAAATCATTAGTTAGACCCCATTTGGAGTACGCGGTCCAATTTTGGAATCCGCATATGCGCAAAGATATAGACAAAATCGAAAGAGTTCAAAGACGAGCAACTAAGATGATTCCGTCTCTTAGGTCAAAGTCGTACGAGGATAGGCTTAAGGAGTTAAAATTGACTATACTCGAGACTAGGAGGTTAATGGGTGATCTAATCCAGCTTTTCAAAATTATGAATGGGTTTGATAACGTAGATAGAGATAGCTTTTTCGAAATATCTCAATATAATAGGACTAGAAATAACGGGTGTAAGTTGACAAGTAGAAGGTTCGAGACAGCAGTTGCGAAAAACTTTTTTACGCATAGAATAGTAAATACCTGGAATAGTTTGCTGGTAGAAGTAATTAGTAGCACGTCTATAAACATGTTTAAAAATCGATTAGACGCGCATGTTGATAGAAAGGGTATAGTTTAAGGTAGTAAAATTAAGCCTTTGTGGGGATAGATCCCACAGCTCAACACAAGTGTTGTGGGATATAGGGAGGCAGCGTCTTGGGTTAGGGGATACTCTGTCCTTACACACCCCATTTAAAGAGATTCCTCTGCCGAGTGGTGCCCCCCATAGTACTGTGAGGTATTGAAAAACTCATGATCTTCACTTGCCCCACAAACACCTTTAAATGGGAGACCCATAATGGGTGCACACACATTTCTACATTCCTGTACAGTCTTTACAGCCACAACTACACTTTTCCTCGTAAGTGTATATATTGTAATGTATATGGTTGTAGATTTTGACTTGGTCCGCAATCGATATGGACCGTGACTTGATGGATACCGTAATGAAATTGACTGGATTCTTTGGATCTGATATATTTGCATGTCCATTATAAATAGATATAGAGTGTAACATATTTGTGGATAGTAGTTTATTATGACTTGATCCTCTGGATCGAGAGATTCTATCCTTAGTTTTAAATCGATAATTAATTATTTTTAAATTGATAATTATTTAGTTTCGTAAAAATTGGTCATTGCCAATTTACCGGCAGTTTTACACGAATTTCTTATGTTCTTGTGGTTCGGAACCCACGTAAAATTGTAGGTCCCCTCCGCCACCACGGAGGACATACACAATACACGATTACGAACACAGTTAGGTAGACCAGCCATGAGTGGATCCTAGGGTCTTTGTTGGTCTGAAACATTATAACATTATAACATTGTGTAGCTCCATCGTACCACAGCCCTACATCAAAAAAGATCATCGCGCCCTACATTGAAACAGAAGCGAGGCCCAACGAAATAATAAGGTAAGGCAATTCCTTTCTTTACCATATAGGCAGCGCAAATACCGAAGGCAAATGAACAAAGAGGTCCTTTGAAGACCTACATATACATAACACTCTAACGAAAAAATGTAGGGCTTTTGTTGTTAACTCTCCACTGAAATCTGTTGGAAATTTCCAATGGGTGAGGGTAACAGGCAATCAACCCATAGCCCTAAAAAGTTTTTTCATGCAAACCAAAGGTTACTGATCAGTTTGGTGGTATATTACAGGAAACTAATAGCTGTTACTTAAAATATGCTAGTACATACGTAGCTAACTTGGCCAAGGCATATAACTAATTCAGCATGAAAATTAAAACAGAGCTACTTAAACTTATTGAAAATAAGAATTGGAGTGATCTTCTTAAACTTGTTAAAGAACATGTAAGTACAATGACTTTGTTAGTCCAGATTTGTAGTTTAATGATAAATTAACTTTGTAGCTAAAAGAAAGCTTGTTTTGTAATGTTAATAATGTTGGTTTAGTTAGGCCTATTCCTTCCTTATTGCAGACAAAGGGGGGGGGGGAGTTTGGGCATTCTAAAGCATGTGAAAGTTCCATTATTTTTTATACCTATTGGCTTAAAGATACTGAATTTCCTTTCAAATTTGGTGTTTATCTTTTTAACTAGTAGTTTTAATATTAAGTAAAAAAAAAAAAAAAAAATTGCTATGAAGTCCCGCTTGCTGTAGAGTAACCCAATCTTATGATAGTGGCTCATAGAAAATGGTCTTAATATTTATTGCTTGATTTTTATTGACCAAACAAATTAAAATAAGTGAAGGTAATAGATAACAAAATAGCTCCATACCAGAATGGGGAAAAATGTCTCCATGTTTAAGGGTTAGAGACATTAAAACAAGTCAGGAGAGAGGAAAAAACCATATGCATATAGTAACTCATAGAAATTAAGAAGATATCAAACAAATGAAAAATAATGAATAAAATAATTTTTTCAGGTTTTCAAATTAATTTATTTTAGCTGAAGTATAAAACAAAATAAGTGGGAGAATCTCTCAAAGCTACAATTGAAAGGCAAAAAAGGAGTGTTACAACTGCTACATACGATGATGAAGCAAACTTTCCCTTTTTGACCTTTAACTAATAATGACTCGTTTCTTAGTTTTTATTTTTCTGAATTTGTTTCAGGGTAAAGGAAGGACAAAAGCTCATTCAGAACTTGAGGAAGCTTTGGGAGAAATGAGTCAAAGTCAGCAAGATTTCTTATGGAAGAGCATTGTTAGTCTGTTTGTGGATAAGTACATTGGGAAATACTTTGAAAAAGATGACTCTCCTCATACTCATAGTGAATCAACTGATGATGAGACAATAACTCAGACAGAGGAGGAGGTACTGTGATTTATAGCCAGGTTTTTTAGGCCTATTTGACATCTTTTTAATGAAGATGCCAAATGTACTCTACCATTTTTGTGCCAGTACATTTATATTCAATTTTAAAGTAAGGTATCTGTTTTGTAATGCTAAGCTGGCTGAAACGATGTTTGTTATGTATTTTGAGCCAAACGTAGAACCAAATAAGCCTAATTCTCAGTTACTTATTCACACATTTTGTATTTTCTCACTTTTTAGTAATTTTTCTCTGCCATTTTTCACTTCTTTATTTTAGTGTTAAGGATAGTCCTGCCCTGTCAAGATATAGAAATAACCTGTGTATTATTCAATTTGCCAAAATTTGCCAGAAGCATTATATTTGTGTAGGCTTTTCCACAGATTTCATTTCAGTAGAGATGAAGAACATCAGTTTCTACAAATTTTCTTGACATCCTGGAAACACCACCAAGCATGGTGTATGAAGGGCTGCTTAGTTGTGAAGTTTAGTCATGTAGGGATGGGTGCTGGCCTACCAGGATGTGTGTAAATGAATGTGCATTTTTCAGTCTATCATTTCTCTTCCTCACTACCTTTCGTCTTTCACATTCAAGCTGTCTCTGCCTTTTCACTCTGATCCAATGGGAGAAAGTTTAATGTAATGTATGTAGCTATGTATGCTAATTTTGTTATTTTCATGTCTCTCTGGGTCCCATTCTTGCTCTACACCAGCGGTTCTTAACCTTTTTCGTGTCATTTCCCCCTTCAACCAGTTCACCCTACCCAATTTCCTCCTCCATTAGGATATGGATAAAAGTAGCCTCAGACAAAATTTAATAACATTAGCAGACTTATAATGCATACTAATTATATGATCACCAAACAAAATTCTGCTGTGAATCCCCCCTGGATCCCTGAAATTTCCCCCAGGTTAAGGAATGTTGCTCTACACCAACATTTCTCAGTATTGAAGTTATACTGTTACTCTTGTGCAGTATAATATCCCATTCAAGGGATTTTTAAAAAATTTAACATGCACTGGCAAAGATTACAGTTGACTTAAATGTCAGTAGTGTACACAGACAGACATAGACAGACAGACATAGACAGACATAGACAGACATAGACAGACAGAGACAGACAGAGACAGACATAGACAGACATAGACAGACAGAGACAGACATAGACAGACAGACACACTCTTAATTCCTCTCAAAGTACACTCCTCCTTAAAGCCACACACTTTGCCCAACAATCCTGCCATTGTTGAAAACATTTTTTGGAAAGCAATCATGGTATGGTTGGGATTTTGAAAATGGCATACTTCTCTGCTCCTAATTGGGTCATTTTCTTCCAAATTAATCAAAATCACTTGCTTGTAATGGTCGCCATCTTTGATTTTGATCAAATTTGACTCTCAGAGAAGTATATTGGATAGAAGTTTATTACCCAAAATTAAGGTCTCTGTGACATCCAGTTTCTGAGATACAGGTTGCCAAAGTTTGACCTGATCTTCATGACCTTTTCACATTAAATATTCACAACTCCCCTCCTAATTGTCCTAGAAAGCTATTGTTTGGCAAATTGTAAAGCTGTTAAGAGACCTTTCATTTTTTGTTATTTTATTCTATGAGAAATGAAGAACAAAAAAATACCATTTACTGTCACTTTTCATTTGAACTAACCTGGGTGATATAATCTTGGAAAAATTGATGTAGTTGCCAAAAATAAAGAGTGAATATGCTGCAAAATTGGGTCAAAAGGGAATGTAGATTACTTAAAAAGAAATGGGGGAAGGTAGAGGTCTACCCTCTTTAGTTATGGTCCGATTTGATTTGAATGACATGAAAAGTGGTATTGATATTGTTTTGACCTTTTTATTTTCTAGTAGTTAATTCAGGAAATATGTGGGGATACTTGACACTACTGTACTCTATATTTATAATACTGAGATTCATACATTTTTCAAAACCCTTTTTACTAAATTCCTTATAGTATCTAAACTGTTAGAATGTGCATTTTGATACATGTAAGAAATATAGTCAGGTTTTTGGGCTTCATTATATCAGAATAATAAAATCTTAGGTTACATCATTTGCGAGTTAGGTCAGGTCAGAGGCCACAGCAAAAAGTAACTTTTTTTTCATTTCCCAGAAAAATGTTAAAGGGTCATGAAGGTTAAGACAAAACTGGTACCCTATATCTTTGGAATTGGAGGTCTTAGTGACATCAAATTTGGATTATAAGCTTCCCTACAATATACTTTTACATAGGAAAATTTCATGAAAATGAAAGATGGTCACCATTTTCAGTGATTGATTTAGTACAGAATTTCTTAACTAGTATAAATGCTGAAAATATTAGACTTCCTCTAATGTTTCTCAATCATTCTGGGCTTGTGACCCTTTAGATATTTAATTACTATTCAGGTACTCCTATTGTTTTTAAAACATTTAGCAAGTATTTCATTGGATATATACTTACTTATCTATACTTTTTATTTGAAATATAGGGTGTCCCAAAAAAAACTATATATACTCTTTATAGCATCATATATTTTATAATTTGAAAAAAACCAAGTAATATATTGTTATAGCAATTGCCAATGAAAGGTAAATTAGTAATCTAAGTGATCAAAATGTTATAGCGAGTTGTTTGCATATAAAATTTAATTAACTATGCCAAGTGCTCAAAATGTTCTCCGGTGGCATGAATGCACTTTTGAATGCGTCGACTAAGCTACCTTCAAGCTGAATGGCACAGTAAATCGACACAACTGCAGGTACTGGTCACTTGATAATCCACACATTTATGTGGATAAACATGTTAATTTACCAGGATTAACAGCATGGTGTGGTTTATCATCCAGGGGTTTGGTTGGACCATTTTTCTTTAATGGGACAGTTACCGGTGCTGCATATCTCGACATGCTGCGGACAGAAATTATACCTGCAGTTCGGTAGTTGTTTGGAAATGACGACTTTTACTTTCAACAAGATGGAGCCCCCCCTCATTATCATTGTGATGTCAGAAGGTACCTCGATGAAACGTTGCCTAACCGTTGGATAGGACGAAGAGGAAGCGTTGAGTATCCTCCACGTTCACCGGACTTGACTCCACTTGATTTTTACTTGTGGGGCTACCTGAAGGATGCAGTTTATGGTACAAGACCTGCAACACTCGAACACCTTAAGGATGCAATTAGGGAAAAGTGCGGGACCATCACAGCATCCACATTAGTCCATGTCTGCGAATCAGTTAGTCGACGCATTCAAAAGTGCATTCATGCCGCCGGAGAACATTTTGAGCACTTGGCGTAGTTAGTTAAATTTTATATGCAAACAACTTGCTATAACATTTTGATCATTTAGATTACTAATTTACCTTTCATTGGCAATTGCTATAACAATATATTGTTTGGTTTTTTTAAAATTAATAAATATATGATGCTATAAAGAGTATATAGTTTTTTTGGGACACCCTGTATAAAAGCTGAAAAGTTTTAAACCTGTGCTGTAGCTTGTAATGCTAGGTTTAATTAAGAGAATTATTTTATCAGGTCATCCCATAAGTAATGTTGTTTTTTACGATAGATTAAGTTTAAACTAGTTCTACTCGGTTTAATCATAAATTTTCCGGTTATATCTAAGAGGAGATCTATCGTGTTTTGCTACATACTTTACAGACCTTGACCAGTGACGACGTGTGTTTTGCTTTATGTGAACCCCTCATAAACATGGCAGTATCAGAAGAGCATATCAGGCATATAATGCTTTACGAGTTCCAAAAAGGGAATAGTGCTACTGAAGCAACGCGAAACATTCAGGATGTTTATGGCAACGATATTCTGCATGTGAGGAAATGTCAAAGATGGTTTCAAAAGTTTAGGAATGGTGACTGCTGTTTAACAGATGCAGCACACTCTGGATGCCCTGCTGAGTTTGATAATGACCTGCTGTTAGCTGCACTTGAAGAAGACTGTTCAACAACTGTCGAAGAATTGGCCCAGAAACTCAATTCATCCCCATCCACCATCCATCAACATTTGCAACAACTCGGGAAAGTGCCTAAGTTAGGAAAATGGGTGCCACATGAATTGTCAGTTGACAATCTGAGGGTGCGGGTAAACATTAGCACAGCTCTTCATTCCTGTGAACTCCAAGATCCATTTTTGCACTGTTTAGTGACTGGTGATGAAAAGTGGATACTGTACCAGAATGTTAAGCACTGTCGACAGTGGGTTTGTGCTGGAGAACTAGCGACACCACAGCCAAAACCAAATCTTCACCCTCAGAAGGTGTTGCTTAGTGTTTGGTGGGATAAAGGTGGTGTAATACACTTTGAAACCTTACCACACAACCAAATAATCACCGCTCAAGTCTACTGTCAACAACTGGAGTGATTGAACACTGCACTAAAAGAAGAGAGACCTTCTTTGGTTAATCGGAAAGGAATCGTGTTCCACCACGACAATGCATGTCCTCATACCGCTTGGATCACTTCTGCAAAAATTGAGGAGCTTGGGTGGGAAAAACTTCCACATCCTCCATATTCTCCAGACCTTGCGCCTTCAGATTATCATCTCTTCAGGAGTCTGCAAAACTATCTTGACGAGAAACAGTACCGTATACTTCTTTAGATGACCTGCACACCAGTCTTTGTACATTTTTTGCCTCAAAACCGCCTGAATTTTATAAACATGGCATTGAAAAGCTTGTAGGATGTTGGCAGCGTGTCATTGATTCCGATGGAAAATATATATTAGATTAAAAAGTTTCAGTTGAGTTTTTTTTTGTCCTTCAAATTCCGGTCTAAAAAACATTACTTATGGGATGACATGATATATCTTTAAATAAATATACATACAGATTATTCTTTTGTGTTGACAACATATAATAAAAAATTTATTGACATTATATGTTTATTTTTTATGTCAGGAGTTTGTTGTAACCACCCCCTCGAAGTTTTTATAGGCATTGTTTTTGCAACATTATGCATATAAAAATTTTAATCCAAAGTTTTTTTTTTCTATTAGAATATTGAGATTTTTAAATGTCTCATGGCAGTGGGGACTCATCAAGTTAATGCTTTAATTGACCAGGGAAAGAAGATATCACCACCTTCAGAAATATTAGTTCAGTTCATTGGTAGGTGTTTTATGTTTTATTGAATAGCTACGATTAATTTTAAAAGGCAAACAACCTAAAAGTTATTGTTTCTTCTCTTATACATCCATAAAATTTCTAACTTAAATGTGACCAATGATACTGAGCTGACCCAAGGTTGAGGCAAACTGTCACTTGGGTCTTTGTCATCCAATGCTGACATCATCACATCATCATAAACTTTTATCAAGCTGTTTTTTATATAGGATGGGCCAAAAAATTTACTTGATTCAAAATGAAATTACAGAGTAACTATACAAGATAGGATTGAATAACTTTATGCATTAAGCAGTCAAAAGTAAAATTTTTTCTAAATTTCTCAAATCAAAGCTAAATGGTCTGTGATGTCAGTGAAAAAGAAACCCCCCACCATATTGGAGGAGTTTCAAAAATCTAAAGGTGACAGATCTGGTGATTTTGGTGGCCATTGGAATGGAGATATAAAAAAATTATATAGGGTTATGGTTTATTGCCATCACCCTCATCCATTGGAAATTTCCAGCAGATATAGGTGGAAAGTTGAATGGTAAAAACCCAATATTTTTTCATTCAAAAGGTATATTTGTGGAGGTCTTCAAAAGGCCTCATTAAGTAGTGTTTTTTTGGTTAATGTTTAATTTATATGCCTTTGGTATTTAGTGCTGCCTAATGGTAAAGAAGGAAATTACTATATCTTATTATTTCATTGGGCCTCGCTTCTGGTTGTAGGGCATGTGGCTCTCTTTCAATGTAGGTGATAGAGTTATACAATGAGTTTATTTGGTTTAATTAATATAGGCATTCACTACGCTTAAATACCCGAAGGAATAGGCCTATCCTTTTGAGTTGTTAGTTCTATATTATGAGGTATTCATTCAGAACTTATAGGAAGATTAAGCGTGTCTCCCTCGCTTAAAGCATCGCTGTAACTAAGCAGCTCTGAGAGGAGCTAATATAAAATTCCTTTTCTTAAAAATTTGCTGACTTTACAAAGTCCCCAGATGTCTAATTTTTGTGTTTTCATTATTTCTTCTCGAAGTAATTTTCATGGGTCAGCAATGGAAAATTTTGATACAAAATAATACATTTTTCTTGTTATGCAGGCCCAAATGCCTACATATGGGGTTTTATGTATGGCAATTATTTCCATTCCCAATAGGCTTTGTTGGCAATTTTGTAGTTATTTAATTCAATAAATTAATAATTTGTATTTAATTAAGAAATAAAGGTACCATATACGATACCATATTGTAGGCATGTATAGTTTTTCTATAGGAGACCTGTAGGAAATTAAGTGTCCTAGAAAATGTTCATTAAGCTATTGCATTTCCAGGTTGGAACTCTGTGTTGTGACCCCATCTTGCTGGAACCACATGCCTCTTTCTTTCCTGTACACACCTCCAAAAATAACCATCAAACATTTGGACATATTGTTCACCATTTACTGGTACTGCTTCCTCATTTTCAGGGTTCTCAAAGAAATATGGCTCGTAAATCCTTTTGGTACTGAGCCCACACCAGACTGTTATATTTGGGGAGTGCAATGGTATCTCGACAAACTCTACAGGTTTAGCAAATCTCCAAAAATGGGTATTTTGTTTGTTCTCTAATCTATTGAGGTAAATATGGCACTCATCACTGAAAACAATTTTTCATCCTTATTTCATTTCTGTTTACCTGAACCTGCAACGAAAAAAAAGGTTATTTAGTAAGAAAAGTTTTGGCTTTTGTCTGCTTAATGCATTTTGTTACTGAATCCTATCTTGTATAGTTATCCTATTTCATTTTGAAATTGGGTGCATTTTTTTTTTTGCCCATCCTGTATATTTCCTTTATCTTCTAGGTTTTGCATTTTCTGACAGTAAAAATACATATGTATCTATTGTGCAAAAGTATCTTGAGAATTGAGGATGAAGTTTTTTACAGTTTTGCCTTTTATTTTAGTTTAAAACAGCATTCTTGTTTTTACTTTTAATGAAACTTTTTTCATGTTCCCAACCAAATAAATATAGAGGAGACATACTGCATTCCATCTCCCACCCATTCCATCCCACCCATTCCATCCCACCCATTCCATCCCACCCATTCCATCCCACCCATTCCATCCCACCCATTCCATCCATTGGCTCTAATTTTCAACATAAATTGATGAAACGGTACTTGTGGGTTATCTGTCGCCACTTTTTAATTTAATTTTCCAACTTTTTCACAAATACAGATGTGTGTTATCATGTTGCCATTTTTACAAAAATGTTTTTATGCCTCGTGAACAGGCTCTCATCGATCTCAACCACTATTCCTTCTAACCTAACCTAACCTAATCTAACCTAAGGGGTCATTTATTTTTTGGTTAGGTTAGTGTGTGGTTAGGTTAGGTTAGGTTAGTGTGTGGTTAGGTTAGTGTGAGGTTAGGTTAGTGTGAGGTTAGGTTAGGTTAGAAGGAATAGTGGTTGAGATCGATGAGAGCCTGTTCACGAGGCGTAAAAACATTTTTGTAAAAATGGCAACATGATAACACACATCTGTATTTGTGAAAAAGTTGGAAAATTAAATTAAAAAGTGGCGACAGATAACCCACAAGTACCGATGAAACTACATACTTGTATGGATCATCACAAGATGGTCATGAGCAAGACTTGGGCCCTTGCACCAGAGTTCAAAGGTCAAATATAGGCACATGCCATAATTTTTTAACCACTGCATAAACTGATGAAACTTCATATGCATGATGCATATGTACTATTACACACACACACACACACACACACACACACACACACACACACACACACACACACCACACCATTTATTCATCATTTAAAAATTTATCGTTTAAAAAAAATTTGTTTAAAAAAAATTTATTGTTTAAAAAAAATTTATTGTTTACTCATAGAATACTGAAAGTAGTTTGTTGGTATTTTAAAAGGGTCATCATCAATTGCAGATATTTCTAACAAACAATCTGTAAATTCAGTGTGTTTATCTTTTGATCTGTGATGCTGTCACTATCATCCATACATTGTTGAGAATAATTAGGCTTTACAGAAGGGATATGAAATACATTGAATTTCAGCTGCAAAATACTATATTTAGTCTGAGTTTGCTTAATGTGGTTTTGCATAATAGCTAGATCTATGGTAGGTTTCTGAGGATTTGGTCATGTGCATACATGTCAACTATTCCATTTTCTCAGAATTTTTCTGATTTTTACTATGAAATTCTGTTTTTCCATTTTTTCATGATAAATTCTGATATCTTAAAATATTTATTTCATTCAAAATAAACTTTTTAAAAATACCATTTACTTGCGCCATACATACCCATTACCCATCTTCACTCTGTGTATGTACATTGTACATGATATTGTATTTTGTTTTGGGAATAATTAATTTGATGCACTAAAACAAGTAACTTTGTGACTAATTTGAGGAATCATCACTGAAAATATCAACACACTAAACTGAGTGAATTCTTTATAAAAGAACATGCATGAAAGGTAATGCTTGTGTTTGTTATTCTGTACTATAATACAGGGTGTGGCATAAGTTGGTTTACTGAGAATAATGGAATCACCTTGTGAAGAATATCATTTACTACAGAAATTATTCAAAGTGTCCTCCTCCATGTTCAATACATACATTGCATCTCTGAACACTGAACAACAAATAGCGCAGCACAATTCTTTGTTATTATTCAATGGCTCAAACTCTTGACATATCAAAGTCTTCGTGTGATCAAAGTTCCGAGGTTTCTGGCTGTAAACTCTCTGATTATACTCCACATTGAATAATCACATCACCACGTCACAGTGATTATTCAATGTGGAGTATAGTCAAAGATAGAGTTTATGGCCAGAAACCTCGGGACTTTGATCACATGATGATTTTAGTACACAAGAGTTCGAGATGTTGAATAATAACAAAGAACTGTGCTGCCCTATTTGTTGTTCAGTGGTTCAAAGATGCAATGTGTGTATTGAACATGATGGAGGACACTGAGTAATTTCTGTAGTAAATAATAAATGTTATTCTTCACAAGGTGATTTCATTATTCTCAGTAAACCGACGTATAAATGCCACACCTTGTATATTGGTGGTATTCAATAAAACCTTGATTCTTGAATCACACTTTTTTTTTGTCCAAAAATAATTTTTGTCCTTTATTTCCTGGTTTTTCATATATCCATGTTGGCAACTGTGCATGTGGGATATTAAGTGATTATCAGGTGGTTATTCTTTGATTGTAGTTGCATTCCCAATTAGCAAATTATGAAAATAAATACATTTTGCAGTTTTGATTGGGGGGCTCTTAAGTGAATTTAATGATGCAATTCTTGAATTGGCTGTTGGTTTGTGTGAAAATTGGATTACCAATGAGTTTGAGAGAGCGGATGAAATTCTCGCTGACACATTGCTTACTGTCATTCAGATGTGTCTGAGACCAAGTGGAAAGGTCAGTACAGAAATTTAATTTTTATTATGTTGACAATAATTACTAGACAAAATTGAAGCAATATACACATGTATAATTCCATTACATTAGCTAAAATGAAAAATGTTTCAAAGTGCAAGAAAAGAAGCATTTATGAACTATATATAATTCAGATTTTAATAACCAAATTTAAGTACTTGTAACCCATTTTTATGAAGATTAGTTTGAGTTTTTTACCAAGGCTGGCTGTCTGGTTAATAACTAAATTCTTTTTCAACAGAAACAGGATGTTAATCGCTGTTGGGTTCTTCGTAAAGGTGTTTCTGATCTGTCTACCAGAATTGTCAATGAGGAAAGGCAATCGAATGAAACCATAAAAGATCTTTTAATTTCTTGCACTTCATCCTCTTTATTCTTAAATTGTGAAGGAGGAGTGAAGTTCTTGAGTTTGATCTTTTCTATTCCCCATCTTGTGGCACCATTCCATGAAGCTGTAAAGAACGCCCTCCCAAGTGTTACAAAGTCTCAGAGTGAAAAATATGCCCAATTATATTTCAGAACTTGGAAAAACAGTGAAGGAGAATTAAAGAAGGTTAGAACTGAAGATGATTCATTGTTTGGTTTTATTTCTTATTACCATGTCTCTTTCTCAGAAACTGTTGCCATCACATGCAAGTTTTAAAGTTTTCTTTGCCATCATTTCCCTGTTGGTGCCAGGCTGAGAGTTGCACCTTGCCCAATGTCATCAGCTCTTCCCTTGCCTTACTGTACATTTACAGTGAGAAATGTTTGCCCTTTGAAATGAAAAGCTGTTTCATTATTTGATAGTGGTTTCTTTATACATATGAAATGAGCCATTACTAAATTTCTTATGACTTTTAATATAAGATTTCATGTTACATTAAGCATTTTTTGCAGATAGGTTTCCTCATTAAACGTCTCAAAGATGGAGTTAGTGGAATGAGTACTGATGAGTGACAGGCTGTGTAGGGCAATTGCAGAATTTAAACCTTTTAAGGTACCAGGAGCAGATGGCATTTACCCTGTGCTTCTGCAGAGGGGCTAGCATGTCACAGCCCTGGTTTCTAAAGATTTGTAAAGTGTCATTAAAACCAGGTGCCAGGCAGTCAAGCATGTATTAACCATTTCAGAGTTTTAGCAGGAGATTGTGTAAAACCATCTGATGGCTTTTCCACATTCTCTAACCATATAATTTGATTCATTTTGACTAGGTGAGAGATCCAGGATAAAGAATCCAGTCCCTCAACCTTGCTACAGAAATTTCTCTAAGATGATCTCTTGGCCTTCCTGATTTTGTATTTAAAGGCTGTCAGAGCTTCATAATATGAATCCCAGATATATCTCATTTTAATTCTTTTGGCCATCCTCAGCTTCTTTCTGACCTTTCTTCAAAAGAGTGAGGTCAAAGTTCCATCAAGGATTTCTGTTATTAGTTTTCCATTTTTTTAAAGGACAAGATGTTTTGTAGGTATGCATGCGTGCATCAGCCTATCTGCCAGGTGGTTTATGTCCTCTGTAGTCCACAGACCTTTCCCAGTTAGATAGGGCAACTTCCAAAGTTGGGTGACATACATACCCAACAGAAAAGACTATAAAGGAGTGATCAGATAGAGACGGGTAGTCACTTGTGTAACATCCCTCAATTACCCTAGACCAGTGTTTCCCAACCGGGGGCCATGGCACATTTGAAGGGGGCCACAGGAAAATGTTATTTTGTAAAATAGAGTTAAATCTGCATATTACCTACTGAAAATAATGCTTATGGGGGCCACGGGAAAAAATAAGGTTCCTAAGGGGGGCCATAAGCCAAAACCGGTTGGGAACCACTGCCCTAGACTACCAACTTCTTTGGTGGCCTGAGTCAAATCCAAGACTTCCCCCTGGTTAGCAGCACTCACAAAAGTTGGTTTATGTTTTTGTTGCAAAGGATAATGTCATTTGGACCATATATACTTTCAATACAACATCCTCATTGCAGAACTTTGGCAGCATCCTTGTCCAGGTTTTTGGAGGTATAAATACTTGACCTAAGCCTTCCTCTGTTCATTAATAAAAAACAGATTTGAACCTGGGATATGTGTGCCCTTTGATCCTGTTGCCATGGTTCTTGAACCATTGCAACAAATGTTTGTGTAAAAATAAACATTGACTAGTTCCTGTACTTGCATATTTTTGTATTCATTTGTATAATTCTTGTATTCATTTGTATAATTCTTGTATTCATTTGTATAATTCTTGTATTCATTTGTATAATTCTTGTATTCATTCGTATAATTCATATATAGTAAATACTCGATAAGTCAGACTATATAGGGCTCTAGCCAGTCTGACTCATCGCGAATTACCTTAATTACCCCCCCCCCCCCCTCTATTTACCCCTAAAGAGGCATAAATACTCTATAACCTTTTAAGTTTGATTAGTGAGAGTCTAATACACTGTACAAAATAAACATTAAAAAACAATAAAACTTTTTCACTTACCGTTGCTGGAATTATTTTGAGCGTGAAACACAAAAAATTTTATTTACTTTTTTGTACAATACAGTATTAAAAAAACACTTCTTAGTACCATAAATGAAAAAATAATAATAATGGCACTTGATATAGGAAATAAAGCACTTCTCTCAGTAAAATAAACAAAAGACGACTCAGACTCATCCCGAATTTTGACTCAGACTCATCCCGAATTTTGACTCAGACTCATCCCGAATTTTGACTCACTCACTCATCCCGAATTTTGACTCACTCACTCATCCCGAATTTTGACTCACTCACTCATCCCGAATTTTGACTCACTCACTCATCCCGAATTTTGACTCACTCACTCATCCCGAATTTTGACTCACTCACTCACTCATCCCGAATTTTGACTCACTCACTCACTCATCCCGAGTTTTGACTCACTCACTCACTCATCCCGAGTTTTGACTCACTCACTCACTCATCCCGAATTTTGACTCACTCACTCACTCATCCCGAATTTTGACTCACTCACTCACTCACTCATCCCGAATTTTGACTCACTCACTCACTCATCCCGAATTTTGACTCACTCACTCACTCATCCCGAATTTTGACTCACTCACTCACTCATCCCGAATTTTGACTCACTCACTCACTCATCCCGAATTTTGACTCACTCACTCACTCATCCCGAATTTTGACTCACTCACTCACTCATCCCGAATTTTGACTCACTCACTCACTCATCCCGATTTTGACTCACTCACTCACTCATCCCGAATTTTGACTCACTCACTCACTCATCCCGAATTTTGACTCACTCACTCACTCATCCCGAATTTTGACTCACTCACTCACTCATCCCGAATTTTGACTCACTCACTCACTCATCCCGAATTTTGACTCACTCACTCACTCATCCCGAATTTTGACTCACTCACTCACTCATCCCGAATTTTGACTCACTCACTCACTCATCCCGAATTTTGACTCACTCACTCACTCATCCCGAATTTTGACTCACTCACTCACTCATCCCGAATTTTGACTCACTCACTCACTCATCCCGAATTTTGACTCACTCACTCACTCATCCCGAATTTTGACTCACTCACTCACTCATCCCGAATTTTGACTCACTCACTCACTCATCCCGAATTTTGACTCACTCACTCACTCTCATCCCGAATTTTGACTCACTCACTCACTCATCCCGAATTTTGACTCACTCACTCACTCATCCGAATTTTGACTCACTCACTCACTCATCCCGAATTTTGACTCACTCACTCACTCATCATCCCGAATTTTGACTCACTCACTCACTCATCCCGAATTTTGACTCACTCACTCACTCATCCCGATTTTGACTCACTCACTCACTCATCCCGAATTTTGACTCACTCACTCACTCATCCCGAATTTTGACTCACTCACTCACTCATCCCGAATTTTGACTCACTCACTCACTCATCCCGAATTTTGACTCACTCACTCACTCATCCCGAATTTTGACTCACTCACTCACTCATCCCGAATTTTGACTCACACTCACTCATCCCGAATTTTGACTCACTCACTCACTCATCCCGAATTTTGACTCACACTCACTCATCCCGAATTTTGACTCACTCACTCATCCCGAATTTTGACTCACTCACTCACTCATCCCGAATTTTGACTCTCACTCACTCATCCCGAATTTTGACTCTCACTCACTCATCCCGAATTTTGACTCACTCACTCACTCATCCCGAATTTTGACTCTCACTCACTCATCCCGAATTTTGACTCACTCACTCACTCATCCCGAATTTTGACTCACTCACTCACTCATCCCGAATTTTGACTCTCACTCACTCATCCCGAATTTTGACTCACTCACTCACTCATCCCGAATTTTGACTCACTCACTCACTCATCCCGAATTTTGACTCACTCATCCCGAATTTTGACTCACTCACTCACTCATCCCGAAGTCTGACTCACTCACTCATCCCGAATCTGACTCACTCACTCACTCATCCCGAAGTCTGACTCACTCACTCACTCATCCCGAAGTCTGACTCACTCACTCACTATCCCGAAGTCTGACTCACTCACTCACTCATCCCGAAGTCTGACTCACTCACTCACTCATCCCGAAGTCTGACTCACTCACTCACTCATCCCGAAGTCTGACTCACTCACTCACTCATCCCGAAGTCTGACTCACTCACTCATCCCGAAGTCTGACTCACTCACTCACTCATCCCGAAGTCTGACTCACTCACTCACTCATCCCGAAGTCTGACTCACTCACTCATCCCGAAGTCTGACTCACTCACTCATCCCGAAGTCTGACTCACTCACTCATCCCGAAGTCTGACTCACTCACTCACTCATCCCGAAGTCTGACTCACTCACTCATCCCGAAGTCTGACTCACTCACTCATCACGAAGTCTGACTGACTCACTCACTCATCCCGAAGTCTGACTCACTCACTCATCCCGAAGTCTGACTGACTCACTCACTCACTCATCCGAAGTCTGACTGACTCACTCACTCACTCATCCCGAAGTCTGACTGACTCACTCACTCATCCCGAAGTCTGACTGACTCACTCACTCATCCCGAAGTCTGACTGACTCACTCACTCATCCCGAAGTCTGACTGACTCACTCACTCACTCATCCGAAGTCTGACTGACTCACTCACTCACTCATCCCGAAGTCTGACTGACTCACTCACTCACTCATCCCGAAGTCTGACTCACTCACTCACTCATCCCGAAGTCTGACTCACTCACTCATCCCGAAGTCTGACTGACTCACTCTCATCCCGAAGTCTGACTGACTCACTCACTCATCCCGAAGTCTGACTGACTCACTCACTCATCCCGAAGTCTGACTGACTCACTCACTCATCCCGAAGTCTGACTGACTCACTCACTCATCCCGAAGTCTGACTGACTCACTCACTCATCCCGAAGTCTGACTGACTCACTCACTCACTCATCCCGAAGTCTGACTCACTCACTCACTCATCCCGAAGTCTGACTCACTCACTCACTCATCCCGAAGTCTGACTCACTCACTCACTCATCCCGAAGTCTCACTCACTCACTCACTCATCCCGAAGTCTGACTCTGACTCTGACTCACTCACTCATCCCGAAGTCTGACTCTGACTCACTCACTCACTCATCCCGAAGTCTGACTCTGACTCACTCACTCACTCATCCCGAAGTCTGACTCTGACTCACTCACTCACTCATCCCGAAGTCTGACTCTGACTCACTCACTCACTCATCCCGAAGTCTGACTCTGACTCACTCATCCCGAAGTCTGACTCTGACTCACTCATCCCAAGTCTGACTCTGACTCACTCACTCATCCCAAAGTCTGACTCTGACTCACTCACTCACTCATCCCAAAGTCTGACTCACTCACTCACTCATCCCGAAGTCTGACTCACTCACTCACTCATCCCGAAGTCTGACTCTGACTCACTCACTCACTCATCCCGAAGTCTGACACTGACTCACTCACTCACTCATCCCGAAGTCTGACTCACTCTCATCCCGAAGTCTGACTCTGACTCACTCATCCCGAAGTCTGACTGACTCACTCACTCATCCCGAAGTCTGACTCTGACTCACTCACTCATCCCGAAGTCTGACTCTGACTCACTCACTCATCCCGAAGTCTGACTCTCTCACTCACTCACTCATCCCGAAGTCTGACTCTCTCACTCACTCACTCATCCCGAAGTCTGACTCACTCACTCACTCACTCACTCACTCATCCCGAAGTCTGACTCTGACTCACTCACTCACTCACTCACTCATCCCGAAGTCTGACTCTGACTCACTCACTCACTCACTCACTCATCCCGAAGTCTGACTCTGACTCACTCACTCACTCATCCCGAAGTCTGACTCTGACTCACTCACTCACTCATCCCGAAGTCTGACTCTGACTCACTCACTCACTCATCCCGAAGTCTGACTCTGACTCACTCACTCACTCATCCCGAAGTCTGACTCTGACTCACTCACTCACTCATCCCGAAGTCTGACTCTGACTCACTCACTCATCCCGAAGTCTGACTCTGACTCACTCACTCACTCATCCCGAAGTCTGACTCTGACTCACTCACTCACTCACCCGAAGTCTGACTCTGACTCACTCACTCACTCATCCCGAAGTCTGACTCTGACTCACTCACTCACTCATCCCGAAGTCTGACTCTGACTCACTCACTCACTCATCCCGAAGTCTGACTCTGACTCACTCACTCACTCATCACTCACCCGAAGTCTGACTCTGACTGACTCACTCACTCACTCATCCCGAAGTCTGACTCTGACTCACTCTCATCCCGAAGTCTGACTCTGACTCACTCATCCCGAAGTCTGACTCACTCACTCATCCCGAAGTCTGACTCTGACTCACTCACTCACTCATCCCGAAGTCTGACTCTCTCACTCACTCACTCATCCCGAAGTCTGACTCTCTCACTCACTCACTCATCCCGAAGTCTGACTCACTCACTCACTCACTCACTCATCCCGAAGTCTGACTCTGACTCACTCACTCACTCACTCACTCATCCCGAAGTCTGACTCTGACTCACTCACTCACTCATCCCGAAGTCTGACTCACTCACTCACTCATCCCGAAGTCTGACTCTGACTCACTCACTCACTCACTCATCCCGAAGTCTGACTCTGACTCACTCACTCATCCCGAAGTCTGACTCTGACTCACTCACTCACTCATCCCGAAGTCTGACTCTGACTCACTCACTCATCCCGAAGTCTGACTCTGACTCACTCACTCATCCCGAAGTCTGACTCTGACTCACTCACTCACTCATCCCGAAGTCTGACTCTGACTCACTCACTCACTCACCCCGAAGTCTGACTCTGACTCACTCACTCACTCATCCCGAAGTCTGACTCTGACTCACTCACTCACTCATCCCGAAGTCTGACTCACTCACTCACTCATCCCGAAGTCTGACTCTGACTCACTCACTCACTCATCCCGAAGTCTGACTCTGACTCACTCACTCACTCATCCCGAAGTCTGACTCTGACTCACTCACTCATCCCGAAGTCTGACTCTGACTCACTCACTCACTCATCCCGAAGTCTGACTCTGACTCACTCACTCACTCACCCCGAAGTCTGACTCTGACTCACTCACTCACTCATCCCGAAGTCTGACTCTGACTCACTCACTCACTCATCCCGAAGTCTGACTCTGACTCACTCACTCACTCATCCCGAAGTCTGACTCTGACTCACTCACTCACTCATCCCGAAGTCTGACTCTGACTCACTCACTCACTCACTCATCCCGAAGTCTGACTCTGACTCACTCACTCACTCACTCACTCACCCCGAAGTCTGACTCTGACTCACTCACTCACTCACTCATCCCGAAGTCTGACTCTGACTGACTCACTCACTCACTCATCCCGAAGTCTGACTCTGACTGACTCACTCACTCACTCATCCCGAAGTCTGACTCACTCACTCACTCATCCCGAAGTCTGACTCTGACTCACTCTCACTCATCCCGAAGTCTGACTCTGACTCACTCACTCACTCATCCCGAAGTCTGACTCATCGAGTATTTACTGTATTCATATATTCATTTTTACATAAGGACCAAAATTGCATAATGCAAGTTTGGATAAAATTTTGATTTACTTTCTATTTTTGCCAAATGGTGAATTGTTTCTTTTGAATTTGCTTAACCATTTTTTTAGATTTGCTTAATAATGAAACGATTAAATTTTGCAATGTTCATTTTTTGTATACATTCTCTCCATTATAAAAGATGGTCTTGTCTTGCCTAAATGTTTAATTGTGAATCTTAAGCCTTTCATTTTTGCTCATATGCATGTTCAGTGATGGGCACCGTTACATTAAATTGGGCGGCGTTACCGTTACTCATTACATGTCAAAAATGTACTCGGCGTTACTGTTACATCGTTACCTTTGAAAATCCTTAAAGCGTTACTGTTACTTGATACATGTAACGATGTTGCAAGTAACTAGTTACATTTGATATTTGTTTATGTGCCTTCACACATATTTTGAAATTACAGATAAACTTATAAATGGCAACCATACCACATAAATTCTAATAGCTACTATTATTGACTATATAAATGTTGTTCTCTTAAGAATGATATATTGAACAATAATTTGCACCCCCAATGATTTTTGGGAAAGATGAAGAGACCTAGAAAACATAAATTCAGTTGTTGCTACTAACACAGAATAGTGAATTTGCATTTAATAGTCCTCATGAATGGAATGGCAATGTTATCAAATTCAAGTATCGAGTAACGAAAAAATCTGTTACATTGATAAAAAATTTGCAAAGCGTTACCGTTACATTGATACATTTGAAAATCTTTCAGGCATTACCGTTACATTGATACATTTGAAAATCTTTCAGGCATTACTGTTACATTGATACATTTGAAAATCTTTCAGGCATTACCGTTACATTGATACATTTGAAAATCTTTCAGGCATTACCGTTACATTGATACATTTGAAAATCTTTCAGGCATTACCATTACATTGATACATTTGAAAATCTTTCAGGCATTACCATTACATTGATACATTTGAAAATCTTTCAGGCATTACCATTACATTGATACATTTGAAAATCTTTCAGGCATTACCATTATATTGATACATTTGAAAATCTTTCAGGCATTACCATTACATTGATACATTTGAAAATATTTCAGGCATTACCGTTACATTGATACATTTGAAAATCTCTCAGGCATTACCATTACATTGATACATTTGAAAATCTTTCAGGCATTACCATTACATTGATACATTTGAAAATCTTTCAGGCATTACTGTTATATTGATACATTTGAAAATCTTTCAGGCATTACCATTACATTGATACATTTGAAAATCTTTCAGGCATTACCGTTACATTGATACATTTGAAAATCTTTCAGGCATTACCGTTACATTGATACATTTGAAAATCTTTCAGGCATTACCGTTACATTGATACATTTGAAAATCTTTCAGGCATTACCGTTACATTGATACATTTGAAAATATTTCAGGCATTACCGTTACATTGATACATTTGAAAATCTCTCAGGCATTACCGTTACATTGATACATTTGAAAATCTTTCAGGCATTACCGTTACATTGATATGTTTGAAAATCTTTCAGGCATTACCGTTACATTGATATGTTTGAAAATCTTTCAGGCATTACCGTTACATTGATATGTTTGAAAATCTTTCAGGCATTACCATTACATTGATACATTTGAAAATCTTTCAGGCATTACCGTTACTTTTGTAACGTTTGTTATGTAACATTGTTACATGTAACATGTTACTGTCCATCTCTGTGCATGTTTTAGTGTAAAACTGCATAATTAAATTTCTATTTTAACTCGGGAGATCATGATAATATCAGATCTGTCAATGTGTTTTAAGATAATAATATGGCTTCATCTTCAAATATCTTTTTTATCTGTTTTAGACGTTGCCACTGCTAAAAAATTTACCTTATCTTCTAATATTGTGCAAAAATAATGCAGCCTATAGAGAATAGAAACTAAACAAGTCAACATTAAATAATAATGATGCCCACAAAATTTGGGTATAGGGTCATTCCATGTCAGTTAAACGGCGAAAAAAACTTGACTATCACTAATTTTTTTTTAAATTGGCACACGTATAGATCTCTGAGAAAAACAGAATGATGCTTGTTTCAACACTAGGTCATATGGGTTCCGGAGATATGGCCCTTCGAATTTTGTGAAAAATAGGTCAGTTTCCAAGGTCATACCATATTTCAACATGAAATATCTCGGCTCCTATTGCACTTACAGAGCTCATTTAAACACTTTTTTAAAGCTTTTAAGCAGATCTACAACTTTGTTTCTATTCATATTTTACCTCAGTTGTCAAAAAAAAAGTTGATCTTATTTTTTACCTTTGACCTTGTGTAGGTCATTTGATGTCACAACTGATTTTTTTCTCCTTTCACCCAATTTTGGGTACACATGTCTACCTTAACCTAAAACAAGATTTTTAGTGTTGTTGTTGTTGTTGTTTAGCTGATCAGCCCACCCTGATCGAACAAGCCAGCAGCACGCAGGTAACTGATCGCCCTCTCCGGAGTGGACCAGAGGTTCAGCGCACTAGTGATGTTGTGTTGTGTTTGTTCTTGTGCTAGAGTGGTACAGTCTGTCATAATGTGTTCAATTGTTTGTGGTGTGTCCTGGCACAGGTGGCAGATGTTGTCTATGGAGTTGTCTAGTCTGTGTTTATATGTCTGTAAGTTGGGGTGATGTCCACATCGGAATTGTGCTAAGTTAACTCAATCTGATCTGCTCAGGCTGATCTCTGACCTGTTAATGGATGGCAGCTTCGCACCTAGGACCACATTCGGACCGAGTCGTGTCAGTGCTTTGTGGGTTAGGTGTGTGTGTGTGTTTTTTTTCTGTACTGTGTGATATCTGTGGGGCGTGGTATGGAATGGAGTATTTGGTTATAATGTCTCTCTGGTGTTACCTTAATGGTGCAAGGTGTTGGTGCATGATTGTACATGTAGTGGTAGGGCGGGTCATACTATGCATTTTTTTTAAATCAATGGAGAGGGGTGTTCAAATGACATATTTTGGTGTATAGAACACAATTCTGAAGAAAATATTTAATTCTGATAACCCTAACCTACATCATTTTGCAGTTGATTATTATTAAATTGTTGATTATTATTAAATTGTTGATTATTTTACTATTGTAGTTACTCCAGAATATGTCTTCTCACGTTTTCTATCATGGCTGCTCACGATATCTCTCATAGAGCATTGTTCTAACTAATTCATATAAACACATATAATGTAATTCATATAATAATAATAATATTTAAATACTCAAATAAAAAGGTGTGCCATTCCACTTAATTGTAATTATCATACAGTTTGGTATATGAAATATTTTGACGGTTTTCTGGCGCGCATAAGGCCATTTTCTGAGCCACCTTTCTCAGAAGCTAGAATGTAACGTTTCAGAACATTCTAAAACGTTTTGTGAAATATTTGAAGTGACTCATGATTTATGAAGCTATTTTACCACCTCGGCTTGCAGTGAGGGGATAGATTTAGTGATTATCTACTGATATTTTTTTTGTTACTGTTCACATGTGAGTATTATTGTTATATTTTAGAAAAAGCTATTTCTATGCATATTATAGTGATACATTGAGCAAAATTTAATTAACAACTTTGATTTGAGCTAAAATTAGGTGGTTCATTTTTAGTACAACTGAGCAGTATGAGGCCTATTTCAATGTTCTAAAGAATATTTTTAGGATGTTTCTTTAGTATTTTTAGAGTACATGAACAAATTATTTGCATTACAGACAACAGATAAATTAGCATTTTATAACATTTTGAAACCAAAAAAGCATAATGTGTTTAGCATTTGCAGATAAATTTGTTCTTGCCTATTTCAGCTCTTTTTTTAACCAAGAATTTTGCGCTGAAGAGAGTTAATACCTGTCTGTAGTGGATACTTAACTGTTGTTGTATTGTTTTTATTTCAGTGTGAACTCATTAAGAAAATGGCTCAAGTCAGAACAAGGACGAAATCAAGTTCTCATCTGAGTAATCTTGTTGGCACTGGCCGGGAGCTGTTGGTGTCTGAACTACCAACTGTGAGGGATATCCTGAGGTATGGCATCTACTTGAGGAAGCAAAGTGAAGATGACAGGAGGAACTACCCAGTGGACAAGCTGGTGAGTGACATCTACCCTGGTCTGATTTGTCAGTGGAGCAAAGCTAATGCTCTTTTCAAGCCACCTGTTATCAATGAAAAAGTGACCATCATGTCCAAGCTCAAGGAGGTCTGGAATCAGGCAGTGAAGTTTTCTCTTGGGAAGGGCAAACTTGATGCCAAAGAGAGGTTCATTGTCAAGTTAGACAAATTCTTTGATATTTTGACTTGCAAGTGTCAGATTACCAGTTGTGAGGGGGGAGGCTGTGAGGGCTGTGTTATCCAAGCCCACATTAACTGTTCCTGCAGCAGAGAGAAAAAGATTCCTGTGAAAGATCTTGCCTACATCAAGGGACAGAAAGAGAAGGTTGGAAGTAAGGGACCCCACCAAATAGGGGGTCCTGATCTACCAGAGCACAAGAGACAGGTGAGGACATTGAAAAGGCAGTGGATGGAAAGGAAGGCAGAGAAAAGGAGAAGGAGCAAGGAGGAAAGTGCTGCAGTAGCAGAGAAGGTAGCCAGGAAGGATGTTAAGAGATTTTTGGCAGATGGTGATGAGGATCTGGAATTGGAGAGAAGTGGTGATGAAGATGAGTTTGTTCCTGAAGTTGAGCTCTTCCCTCAAACTGACCCTGAGCCAGCAGCTTCGGCAAAGGTACAGAAAAACTATGATGAGATTCAAAACATTGCCCTTGCTAGTGTAAGGTATGGCATAGGGCTGAGGCCAACTGCAGCGATAGCAACAGCAGCTCTGATTGACGCAGGAATCATCACAGAAGACAATACAAGTAAAGTGATTGATAAGAGCAAGGTCAAGAGAGCACAGAAGTTGATGAGAGAGCTGGGGGAACAGTTCGAGAAGAAGTGCAGGGAGGAGGGGGGGATCTCTTGCATCCTCTTTGATGGGCGGATTGACCTGACCAATGTGATGATGGAAGCTGAGGGCAGTGACCAATCTTTTCCCGCAAAGATCAAGGAAGAACACTATAGTGTTGTTAGTGAGCCTGGCAGCTACTATCTGTTCCACTTTACCCCAGAGAAAGCAACTAAAGAGGAGTCACATGCGGAGAAGATTGCTAAGGTCCTGTTTGCCTGGCTGAAAGAGGGGGTTATGATAAGACTTTGTTGGCCATTGGAGGAGACTCAACAAATGTCAACACTGGTGTGAAAGCTGGAGTAATGCGGAAGCTGGAGCTGCACCTGGGGAGAAAGCTGGTCTGGTTAGTGTGCAACCTGCACACTGTTGAACTTCCCCTGCGCCATCTCATTGTTGACCTTGATGGCCCTACTCTGTCAGACAAAAATTATCCAGGCCAATAGGAAAGCTCCTTGATTCTGCTACAGACTTTGATATCAATCCAAACTTCACCCGAATCTCTGTTGGCCCTCCACTGATCAAGCTTCCTGACAAGGTCATTCAAGATCTCTCAACTGATCAATACTATGGCTATAAAATTGTCTGTGCAGTCAGGGATGGAGTACTTCCTGCAGGGCTGGCTCTGTTAGAGATAGGACCAGTAAACCACAGCCGCTGGCTCACTACAGCGAACAGACTTCTCAGGCTCTGGGTGTCAAAGCACGGACTTAAAGGAAAGAACCTGAAGATTCTGCAATTCATTGTGGAATTCATCATTGGAGTGTATTACCCATGTTGGTTCAATGTGAAGGTCAAGCACTCCTGGATCGAAGGGCCTAGGCACATCCTCTTTCAGCTGGACTGCCTCAAGTCCCAGAGAAAGGAGGTGCTGGATATTGTGATGCCAACTGTGAGAAGATCTGCTTGGTATGCCCACAGTGAAGTCATCCTCCAAACACTACTCTGCTCTGAGGATCAGAAGGAGAGGATTGAAGGGGTGGAGAGAATCCTGGCCATCAGGGGAGAGGGGGACCCAGACACTCAACTGGGGGACTCCTCTGTTAGGAGCAGGAGGACACCTGACATCAATTGTGATGCTTCCAGCATCGGTGACTTGATCAGCTGGTCAGAAGGTGTGTCAGAGCCACCTCTCACCTGCTCTCTAAGCACCTCAGAGGTGAAAAACTTCAACAACACCCCCATGGAGGTGCACAACTGGCCTTGCCACACACACAGCATTGAGAGGGTTGTTAAAATGGTGACTGAGGCTTCTGCTAAGTACTTCTCACATGAAAAGAGGGATGGAGGGATCAGGGCTCAGGAGACCAGCAGGAAGCTGATGTCCAAGTCTGAGTCAAAGCAGGATTTGTGCAACCTTGCAAAGTTCAAGATGTCAGGAGAATGATCTTTGTAATTATATCCAGTGATATACATGCAGTTCACCTATTAATAAATATATGTAAAGTTGATTTGGCCTTGTCAATATAAATGATTTACCTTATATCTTTTAATATATTATAAAGGGGTTCAAAAGGGTAAAATTGGCAATTTAGAAATACAAAATGATGTAGGTTAGAGTTATCCTATCCAAAAAAGAAGCTCATATTTGAATTCCCCATGTAAAAACACACAATTTAGACACCCCTGATGGTAGGATTTCCTTCAGATTCATGTTGTCACCTGAGTACGACCCGCCCTAAATTGTAGTGGCAAGGGTGTTGTGGGTTAGTTGTTGCTGCTGCCATGAATTGTGTTCCCCTCATGTCTAAATGTTCCCTAACTTTCAGTATTTTTGTTTGTGTGCAGGTGTTCTATTGTTGTTGTTTGAGTGCATCCTGTAATGATACGGTGCGTTGTTTTGTATTGTCTGTAAGGTGTTTGTGTGTGTGTTTGAGATAATGGGTGCCCAGCATGGGCTAGCATAGTCCATAACTGAGCGAATATATTGTTTGTATATGAGTGATGTTGTTTCCTGCTGGTGTCCAAAGTTTGTGCCTGTTAGTACCCTAAGCGTGTTAAGTCTTGACGTACATTTGTTTTTAATGTCCTGAATGTGGTTTGCAAAAGATAATGATGTGTTGTATGTGACCCCAAGTATTTTGGTCCTGTGAGTGTGTGGAATGTTGATGTTCTTTTGTGTAAGCTGTGGAATTACCTGTTCTTCTTTTGTGTAAGCTGTGGAATTACCTGGTGTTCTTTTGTGTTGCTTGTAAGCAAGGTGATGGTTGAAAATTTTTAGTGTTGATTAAGTTAGTATAGATGCTACAGCCATTTCAGTGGACCATACCCACCTCCATTTTGACCAAGTACCTTTTTCCACCAAACTTTGGAGCACTGTATCTTTGGAACTGTTTGAGCTAGTGTGTTGAGAAAAATACCGTTAGATTTTTCTTACTGCGATATATAATGTCTGCTAATTTAAGAAAAAATCGGTAATTATCTAACCTAACCTAACCCAGTTATTTGGTCGAATAAGTATCTGGCCCTATTACAAATTTTTTTTTTTTTTGTATATTTCAGAGAATTATATAATATAGGTAATTTAAATTACATAATTAATTTATATGGACATTCAAAAGTGTGAAGAACTTCGAACCTGCTATCCTGTTTAAAGGTAAAGCTATGTACGTATATAAGTACCTTATACTAGGCTATAGGTACTACCCTATAAAATAAGTTCAGTTTTAAGAGTTAGATGAGTTCTAATAGAATTACTTAACTTTGTGTATTTATTCATTGTGTCCAACAGTATGTACCCATGTGAAAATAAGCTTATTTAAACCTTGGAGCAAGGATTTTTTTGGCATCTGTATTTATTCCAATCTGTAAATCAAACCACATTTTTTCTTGTTGTAGACCTCTGAAACAAGATCAGTAGGTCCCAAATTTTATTTGTGCCATCTAAGCAAAAATAGCTTTTAACAGGGTTGGATACAGTGAATAATTATAATTGTATTTTTAATTAATTGATCCTAATTTCCATTAATTGTAATTGTTTCAAAATAAAAATAAAGGTAATTGTAATTGATTTTTGAGCTATAACTGATGCAATTGATCAATTAATGTCAGTTGTTAAAAATTATACCCCTAGATCTGGCAGTCATACATCATCCAATGAAAATAAAACTTTGATAGTTTATTTAGTTATACTTAGATATAGATACATATTTATTTTAGATATAGCTTCGTTGTCAGGGGACGAAGATTTTTGAACCAGCTTCCAAAGGACCTCAGAAACGTAACGGGGGTCAAAGTTGAAGTCTTCAAGAGAAGACTGGATGCCTGGCTCAGGACAGTACCAGATGAGCTGGGTGTGCCTGGCTATGTATGGTGGAGAGCCCAAGAAAGTAACTCACTCCTACACCAAGCCAGACCTAGAGGCAGGGCCACGAGCTTGACCTCCGTGTGAAGAGAGACCAATGCACGAAACAACATAAGGTTAAGGTTATATATTTAGATATATAGAATAGATAGTTATATTTGTGTAATTGATTGACAAAATTAATTGTAATTGCAATTGATCTTGAAGTTGTGAAGTACAATACTAACTGTAATTAATTTGAAGAAAAATAAAAAAAATTGTAATATCGCCTGCATCTTAGATGTCAAGCCAGAGAGCAATGAGTTCAACTTGACCTTCCTTCACCCCCCATGAACCTGCACGCTCATTTGTATATCCTTCCCCACTTGATGAACTTCTAGTTGACACCAGTGATGTGCCGATGATTGTGAGTCCAGGTACCACAAATGGCAGGACATACACTTTGACCCATTCAGAAATGAAGAAGGCCACATCTATGCTTGAGCATTTAGTAGTGTAACAGCCAACAGGTAATCTTTTTTGCCTCATCGATGTGATTTTTTTTACCAGCCTGTTTTTTTTTTTCATTGCTATTAGGTACACATATTTCATATGAAATGTCTATAAGTTAGTTCAGTGGTACTTAAATTTTTTATTATCATTGTTCATTAAAACCATTGTTTATTGTACCATTTATTATCTATTAATTATATTTTGTATTTAGGTTAGTATCTTAGCATTCCTATTTAAATTTGAGTCTTATTAGGCAGGACTAAAGTTTCTTATTATAGGTTTTTCTTTCTTACTGTTTGCTGTTGAATAATGATCTCAGTTTTTGTCTAAGGTCAAATCTTTGGTAGGATAAATAATTACCTTGAAAGGCGTATACGAATACTTTATTATTATTATAAATAATAATAATGGCTTCCATAAAATATATTGTAAATACCTAATAACTGCCTTTTTTAAATATAAAGTTATGTTGATGCCTCTTTTTTCATGGTTTCACCCAGCTAGATAAGAATCTGTTCTTCTAACTCAATTGGTAAAAATAAAGGAATAGGTTATTTTAATATACATATTAAAAGGCAAATTGTCTTAAAAATACCAGACATTATAGATTTCAGTGAGACAAATCTAATGGTACTTTTCTCAACACTCTAGCTCAAACAGTTCCAAAGAAACGGCGCTCCAAAGTTTGGTGGAAAAATGTACTTGGTCAAAATGGAGGTAGGTATGGTCCACTGAAATGGCTGTAGCGTCTATACTAACTTAATCAACACTAAAAATCTTGTTCTAGGTTAAGGTAGACATGTGTACCCAAAATTAGGTGAAAGGAGAAAAAAATCGGTTGACATCAAATGACCTACACAAGGTCAAAGGTCAAAAATAAGATCAACTTTTTTTTAATCATGGAGGTAAAATATGAAGAGAAAAAGTTATAGATCTGCTTAAAAGCTTTAAAATAGTGTTTAAATGGTCTCTGTAAGTGCAATAGGAGCTGAGATATTTCTTGTTGAAATATGGTATGACCTTGGAAATTGACCTTTTTTTACAAAATTCGAATGATCATATCTCCAGAACCATATGACCTAGTGTTGAAACAAGTGCCATTCTGTTTTTCTTACTGAGATCTATAAGTGTGCCAATTTTAAAAAAAATCAGTGATGGTCACATTTTTTTGACCAAAAATTCCGTTGAACTGACATGGAATGACCCTATATAAACCCATGTAAATTTTAAAATTGTCATTCTGACTATTGTGATTAGACTGATCTAACTTAGAGGCTGAGCATTACCTGTAACATTTTAGCAGTAAATTACTGTAAGAAAAAGTCTTTATCTTCTCCTTCGAGCCTTGCTCTCTTCAGAGAACTTAATCATAAAATAGAGAAAAATAATTTCCTGATCTGTTACAAGAAGAATTGAGGAACCTTCAGAGAATTTAATCAGTTTCACAGAATCCTCCGATCCACTACAAGAAGAAATCAGAGAGTAGTATAGAAGAAAACTACTGCAATTCCCTATATTGTACCAGCTACTTCAGAGTAACAAATCCATTGCTGCTACCTAACTAGAGCCCCTGTTAACTTTAAACTGACCAAGACCATAGATGGAGGGGTTAACATTTGTATATTGCCCAACTTGCTACTTACGTTGTAGGAAGTTGCTATGCAATGATGCATGTTAATTTGCCAACAATTGATATCCATTGCATTGTGGATAAAAAGATGATAGTTTCAGGCTCTGTTCCTCTATTTTCTGCAGATTCAGCAGGGCCAAAACCTGCCCTTAGGACCAAACTTCTCTTCTTGGGTAACCTTTTGAAAGAATAATTCTCCTCAGGGAGGATTGGAAAGGTGGGGCTAGGAGTGGTGTTTGGTCAAATTTTATGAATACTAAAAGTTTTTGTAAGAAAAAATAAAATAGGAGCCGCTCTTTGCGCAATTCAGACTGAATCTTCCAGTTTCCTATCCAGATTCAGTCTAAATCCTGTCATGGCAATGGGCACCTGAGATGGCTTTGTTGTACTAAAATTTACCACAACTAAAAATGAATGCAAATAATACATTTTCTTTTTTTTTTTTCACTACATTATCATAAAGGAATGATTTTTCTTTTAGGTTCTGAAAATGAGAAGATTTGAGAAACTAATTTTCATGGTACCTGAATGAATCTTATTTTGCTCTACTCCAAGTATATCTTTAAACTTAAAATAGTAATCAATGAAGCAATTCGTTTTACTTTGTCCAAATGAATGAATAAAACAATTTTAATATAAATTTTTAGGAATGTTTTTTACTGAACTGTGCCAATAGGTCATAAAAAATAGTTTACTCGTGAAAATTAAAATGCGTTTGTTTTCAGAATTATTGTATTATAAAGTCAGTTCCCATTGGTAAGCAGGTTTGAAGTTTGCTAATGAAAGGGCAGATTGGAATCTATTTGATGTGCTAAATGTATTCACTTTGACAACTTGAAGGAACATTATTGTTTACAGTATTTTTGTTTTCCCTTTCAGACCCTAGAGCAGAATTGCCTCCAAGATTTAATGTATTTAGCTATTCATGTGGACCCATCTGCAAGCCGTCTTTCAAACAACCTTAACTGTTTTCTCCATCACATCCACAAGCACAAAAAACATGTTCATACGGCCACAATGATTTATTCACTTTATGAACCTTTCATATGGCGCTCTTTGAAGGTATGTTCTGCTATGTGTAGTTTTTTCTGGAACAAATTAGTTTGTTTCCTCTACTTAAGTACTGCTACTTTATTATTGTTCATTAATGGATGTAAAAAATTGAATTGGGACACATATTTCAGTGTTCTTATTTGTACTGTAATTGGGGAACATTTGAAATGTAAAAGGTTTAAAAGGCAAAAGTGTGAAAAGGTTTCATTGGAGCCCCTATTTTCGAACAGGAAGGCGTCTGAACTTCAACACTTTAGCAATGCATGTTCATTTATTTATTTTTTTTTGCTTCAAAAAATGAAAAGGAAATCATTCTATTTCTTTTCTTTATAAATATTGCTTAAAAATAATTTTATTTATCTAAAAGTGATCAAGTAATGTAAAAAAAACCCTCTTGACATGTCAAGTGACCAAGAAATAATAGTACAAAAATAATTGGTCATTTTCTTATTAATTATTATTAATCAATATACAGGCGTCCCCCGTTATACGATTGGGATGCATCCCTAAAAACCCCATCGTATATCGAGCGGTCGTATATCGAACTGAAGGCCTTATGGGAAAAATAGGGATACGTTCCCAAACATTCTGGAAGACCCCCAAAATTTGCAGATTCCACTATTATTTTGCTATATATTTTACTGTTATGTACAAAAAGTGTCTGAAAGTAAGAAATTGTGATTAATAAAAGACAATTTATACATGAACACTCAGAGATTGAGAAGCCTCTCCATCTCTTGGATAGTTGAATCCTGGTTCTTCGTTATCCTCTTGGCAGATAACGACGACACATTCTCACCAGGATCTTGTCGGAATTCTTGATCACTGTCGACACAGTGGACTGAGCCAGTCCAAGAATCTTCGCTATTGAATTAGCCCCTTGTCCATTCTTGTGATGCTTGACAATGTCAAGCTTAATCTCCAAGCTCAAACTCCTGCGAGGCTTCTTAGCAGTACCTGAAGCACCAGCACTTGGCCTTTTCTGAGACATGCTTTCAAGTTGGAGATCATTAACGCGAAATAAGGCAATCGTAAATCGAAAGATGGGGGTACTTTTTTAAAATCATTAACGCGGGAAATCGTAAACCGAACGATCGTATAACGGGGGACGCCTGTATATTGGCTGTTTTCCTGCCCAGTGTGATGGTTACACGTGTTTTGTTGGAAAGTCTGAATAATAGTAATATTACAATAAAAATCTAGCATGTTAATCCAGTACTTGCATATTATTGGGACTACCAAACTGTTTATTATGTATTTTTGCTCTTGTCATTTTCATTTAAACTAATGAAAATATCACAACTTAACCTAACCAATCATCAAGGGTGTACAGTTGACCTAACCGGGCATTCAGTTGACCTAACAGGTTAATATTGGTTATTTCGCCTAGATATCTCATCTTTTCATATTAGGCACTCGCTGTCATATTTTGGGCAAATTAAGAATGAATGCCTAGTTAGGTCAACTGAATGCCCTGTTAGGTTAATTGAATGCCTGGTTAGGTCAACTGTATGCCCTTGATGATTGGTTATGTTAAGTTATGATATTTTTGTTAGTTTAAACGAAAATGACGAGAGCAAAAATACATAATAAACAGTTTGGTAGTCCTGATAATACGTAAGTACCATTAATTCTTTTTAAGTAGTGACAAATTTTGAGTGAATATTCAGTGAACACAGTCATATGCCTATTTAAGTGGTAAAATAGCGGCATTTGTTGAAATAAAGCAAATAAGATTGAAGCAACTTAATTTATATAATCTATTCCAAATGTTTTCTCTTGGAGGAAATCTAACTGCCCATCAAAAGGCAATATCACTCAGATATCCCCTCATGGTACACTCCAGGGCACCAATCACTGAGAACCTATAGTGTGTTACATCCCCCATCCCCAACTCCACAGAATAATGGAAAAACTTTCCCTCCCTCATTTCTAAAGTAGAGTCAAATACCTCGCTTAATAAATTACCATTTTGAGATAATATTTTACCACAATCATTTATATACCATTATATGAAAATAAAAACCCACTCTAATAGACAGAGTTTATTTCCACAACAGTTTCGACGCCCACTGGCATCCTCCTTGGGTGGATACAGAAAAACGAATGAAACAAAACAAGAGGGAAAAACAGTCCAGGGACCGACCATTAAGAAATTTGCACCTAGGTTAGATCCCATTCTCCCGACAGGAAGGGCATTTTCATTAAGTACATTCGCACAAATTTAAAACTATCTTCCTGTTCTAAACATACAGATTCTATTTATTATTTTTTTTACATAATTATTACATTTATATTAAATTTATTACATTTAATATTGCATAATTATTTATTACAGAAATTATAAATTTATTATTACATTGGTTATTACATTGTTGTTTATTATACAGAATTATAAACGAAAAATGAATGAAAAAGCGATTAGGAAACAATCCAGAGACCATTGAGAAATTTGCACCTAGGTTAGATACCATTCTCCCGACACCGGAAGGGCATTTTATTACAGGGTCCCGCTTAACAAATTAAAACTATCTTCTTCTATACATACAGATTCTAATATTTTGTCATTATTATTGCATTTACATTTTTTTTTTTTTAACATTTATTATTATTACCTTTACCCTAATTATTAAATTTATAATATTACCTTTATTATTACATCTGTTGCATTTATATTTATTTCCACATTTATTACTTCCATTATTACATTTACTAAAAGCGAGTAAGGAAATAATCCAGAGACCTTTAAGAAATTCACACTTAGGTTAGAATACGTTCCCCTGACTCCGTAAGGGATTTTTTGACCAAGAATCTCATTAAAGGGTCTAACTTATAAGTACCTTCGCACAAATTAAAATTATCTACTTTTTCTATGCACACAGATTCTATTATTTTTCTTTTGACATAATTATTACATTTATAAAGTACCCTACCTTACTTGATTCCCAATCTATAGCATGATTATTTTGGCTGGTGTGATAAAAAATGGCATTATTAGTATTACAACTTCTGAAGGCATATTTGTGTTCTTTAATATGGGTTTCAATATTTCTTCCAGTTTCTCCCACGTATACTAAATCACAACTTTTACAGGGAATGCTGTACACACAGGCTTGTTCCTCTTTTGTGATGTTATTCCTAACCAATTTACTTTTCACGGTAGACGAATATTTGAATGCCAAAGCAAACTTAAAATCTTTCGTCATTGGTTTTACTCTTTCTAAGCTGGCAATGTAAGGCAAACTCTCATATTGTTTTTGGTTAACTGAAGGTTCCCGAGGGGCATAAAAAGATTTTCTGGCTTTAAAATATGCCTTTCTGATAAACCACTCGTGATATTTTAAATCCTTAAAAATGTTCCAAATCTGAATTTTCCGGGTCCAGCAAATGTGGGCTACAAATCCTGAGTGCTCTTAGAAACATGGAAGAAATAATTGAGCTTTTAACCCCTTCATCATGATATGAAAAATAATGAATGTACGAATTACAATGAGTAGGTTTTCTATAGACCGTGAAATTGGGCTTTCCGCTTTCGTTAATGACCAAAACATCTAGAAAAGGTAATTGTCATTCTCCCATTCATATTTAAATTTAATAGAGGGAGCAAGATTATTTAATGACTGAAAGAAAGTGTCAAAGTTGTTCCAGTGGTCAGGCCAAAATGAGAAAATATCATCTACGTAACAAAACCAAATTAGATTCCTGGGACATATTTGCAACAATTCCGACTCATAATATTCCATGTATAATGTACTCAGTATTGGCGATAAAGGGGACCCCATTCCCATACCAAAACATTGCAAATAAAATTCTTCACCAAAGGAGAAGGCATTATTGGTGACACAGTTTTATCAGTTCTAAAAATACAGATGTGGGCATGCCTAGTTCTACGTTACATGTTGGCAATTTTCTATCTAAAAAACTAAGTACATCATCAATGGGAACTTTCGTAAACAAGGACTCAATGCCAAAACTGATCATTCTTCCCCGTTTTAAATCTAAGGACATAACTTTGTTAATAAAGTCACAGGAATTAGTGATGTGCGAGCCTGAAAATTTACCAACTAATAGGGATAATTTATCTGCAAGAAATTTAGATAACCTGGAACTAAAGGAACCCCTGTGTGAAATAATGGGACGGAGTTACAGGTTATCTAAATTTCTTGCAGATAAATTATCCCCATTAGTAGGTAAATTTTCAGGCTCACACACCACTAATTCCTGTGACTTTATTAACAAAGTTATGTCCTTAGATTTAAAATGGGGAAGAATGATCAGTTTTGACGTTGAGTCCTTGTTTACGAAAGTTCCCATTGATGATGTACTTAGTTTTTTAGATAGAAAATTGCCAACATGTAACGTAGAACTAGGCATGCCCACATCTGTATTTTTAGAACTGATAAAACTGTGTCACCAATAATGCCTTCTCCTTTGGTGAAGAATTTTATTTGCAACATTTTGGTATGGGAATGGGGTCCCCTTTATCCCCAATACTGAGTACATTATACATGGAATATTATGAGTCAGAATTGTTGCAAATATGTCCCAGGAATCTAATTTGGTTTCGTTACGTAGATGATATTTTCTCATTTTGGCCTGACCACTGGAACAACTTTGACACTTTCTTTCAGTCATTAAATAATCTTGCTCCCTCTATTAAATTTAAATATGAATGGGAGAATGACAATTACCTTTTCTAGATGTTTTGGTCATTAACGAAAGCGGAAAGCCCAATTTCACGGTCTATAGAAAACCTACTCATTGTAATTCGTACATTCATTATTTTTCATATCATGATGAAGGGGTTAAAAGCTCAATTATTTCTTCCATGTTTCTAAGAGCACTCAGGATTTGTAGCCCACATTTGCTGGACCCGGAAAATTCAAAGATTTGGAACATTTTTAAGGATTTAAAATATCCCGAGTAGTTTATCAGAAAGGCGTATTTTAAAGCCAGAAAATCTTTTTATGCCTCTTGGGAACCTTCAGTTAACCAAAAACAATATGAGAGTTTGCCTTACATTGCTGGCTTAGAAAGAGTAAAACCATTGATGAAAGATTTTGTTTGCTTTGGCATTCAAATATTCGTCTACCGTGAAAAGTAAATTGGTTAGGAATAACGTTGCAAAAGAGGAACAAGCCTGTGTGTACAGCATTCCCTGTAAAAGTTGTGATTTAGTATACGTGGGAGAAACTGGAAGAAATATTGAAACCTGTATTAAAGAACACAAATATGCCTTCAGAAGTTGTAATACTAATAATGCCATTTTTTATCACACCAGCCAAAATAATCATGCTATAGATTGGGAATCAAGTAAGGTACTTTATAAATGTAATAATTATGTCAAAAGAAAAATAATAGAATCTGTGTGTATAGAAAAAGTAGATAATTTTAATTTGTGTGAAGGTACTTATAAGTTAGACCCTTTAATGAGATTCTTGGTCAAAAAATCCCTTACGGAGTCAGGGGAACGTGTTCTAACCTAAGTGTGAATTTCTTAAAGGTCTGGATTGTTTCCTTACTCGCTTTTAGTTAATGTAATAATGGAAGTAATAAATGTGGAAATAAATATAAATGCAACAGATGTAATAATAAAGGTAATATTATAAATTTAATAATTAGGGTAAAGGTAATAATAATAAATGTTAAAAAAAAAAAATGTAAATGCAGTAATTATGTCAAAATATTAGAATCTGTATGTATAGAAGAAGAAGAAAGTTTTAATTTGTGCGAATGTTCTTATAAGCGGGACCCTGTAATAAAATGCCCTTCCGGTGTCAGGAGAACGGTATCTAACCTAGGTGCAAATTTCTCAATGGTCTGGATTGTTTCCTAATCGCCTTTTTCATTCGTTTTTTGGTTTATAAGTTCTGTATAATAAATAACAATGTAATAACTAATTAATAATAAATTTACAATTTCTGTAATAAATAATTATGCAATATTAAAAAAAAAAAAAAAAAAAAAAAAAAAGAATCTGTATGTTTAGAACAGGAAGATAGTTTTAAATTTGTGCGAATGTACTTAATGAAAATGCCCTTCTGGTGTCGGGAGAATGGGATCTAACCTAGGTGCGAATTTCTTAATGGTCGGTCCCTGGACTGTTTTTCCCTCTTGTTTTGGTTCATTCGTTTTTCTGTATCAACCCAAGGAGGATGCCAGTGGGCATTGAAACTGTTGTGGAAATAAACTCAGTCTATTAGAGTGGGTTTTTATTTTCATATTTTGACCTTCACATAGAAAAAAGTGGTTTTTTGCATTTACATACCATTAGAAACATGGCAATTGTAAATCAATTCATACAATCCTGTGGATACTGTAAAAAAGAAACAGATTAATCAAAAATAATTTTTGGTGATCTTTGCCAGAAGTTAGTCGAATTTCAATTCCTGAATTGGAGTGATGATGAAATCTGTCTTATAATGGGCACTAAACAAGTGAATGGAATAAAGTTCTGCAAAAGCTGCATAATCGAAATAAACTCATTTACAGTTTTTAAAGCAGAATGAGACTGAGGAAAAGGTAAAAGAGGAGCTTATGAATAGTGAACAGAGAAAAGAAATAGGAGGAATGAAGATAGTACAAGAGGAAACTGCAAAAAACCAACAGGAAAAGAAAATGGAAAAAGCAGAAATAATAGAAATAAAAGCACCACCAATAGAGGAAACAGGCACAAAACCAAATCCAAAGTTTTCAAACAAAGGGCATTAGCAGCTGATAAAAAAAAAGGTAGAATAATTTCTCACCTTCAATTATTTAAGATGTTCCTTGCTTTATTCACGCTAGTATTTAGGAAAGTACCCACCCCGTGAATACCCAGAACAGCCGGCTATCCCCTGAATACCACAGTCTAGGTACCCCTTAGAAATAATGCTTTAGCTCTTCTTTGTAATAGATGATCTTGCGCTTCTTTTGATTCTTTCTTTTTGGTTCTTATTATTCAGTTTTCCCCTTTGTTTAGAAAGGGTCTTTATTATTTCATTTATTTATTCAATTTAATCTCTATCTTATTTATATATGTGAGCCTGTCTTTGGGCATATATGCACCACCACCTGTAACAACAATAACACAATGAAAGCAATGTATTAACAATTCAAATATTAAAATGTTACTCCCCTGAGTATGTGTGTCCTTTTCTTTGAACTACTGGACACAACTCCACCTCCTCATCTGTAGAATAAGAGCGATTTAGTCAGCAGCAATTGGAAAAAACAAGTAGACAATAAAGAAACCATACTGAAACTACAAAAAACAAAGGCCCCAAGTAAAAATTGGGAAGAAAATATATGTAAATACTGTGTGAAAAGAATATGCAGATATATGGGAGGAGAATGTATTTATGAACACGCTCCTGTGTGCTGCAACTACTACAATAATAGTCTGCAAATTTGGTGGAAAATGCAAATTCTACCATCTGGACATTTGCAAGATCTACGTGACATATGGAACCTGCCAGTATGGGAGAAAATGCTACTACCATCATCTGACAAGTTCAAAGGACAAGTCTCAAATGACAATGGAAGGAATGTGAGAAAAAAGAATATGTACCCAACTAGCAAACAAAACACACGCAACACACAATTTTTTCAACATCTTGGACACAATACGGCTGCTAAGTCTTATACAGCACATGCAGCTGACACAGCTGGGAACACTCGAGCTGGACTGCTACATGGCAAGAAGCTACCAGAACAGGTACTGTAGGTGGGGATGGATCCATCTCGGAGGACTACAAAGCTACAAAACACATGATATCAAAGGACAACAAACTTAAAATGTACAAGGGGCAATGCAAAACAAAAAACATGGACATTGTCCTAGCAAATATTCAAGGAATAAAACTGAACAATTCACTAAAAGTTTCGTACCCGAAAGGTGTTATGGATGAAACAAGGGTGGACATCGCATGCCTCACAGAAACACATCTTAAAGACTGCCAAAGAAACTGTAATAACTGCGAACACTGTATCAATAAGAAAGAATTGCATATTGATGGATTCAACTTAAGAGTGGATAGAACAGTGAGACATAAAGGTGGTTGTGCTATTTATATACATGAAAGGCATATGACAGAGATGGTAATAAGTAAATCCAACAGTTTTGTGGAAACCCTTGCAGTGAAAATAGAGAAACTAAACGTGGTACTGATAGTCATCTATAGACCTCCAAACTCTCCAAATGAAAAATGTTTGGATGCCTTTGAGGATATCAGAACCCTAATAAAGTCCATAAACTCTCCATCCCTTAATATAATACTCTGTGGCAATTTTAATTACACATTTATAAAATACAAAAAGGTGGGTAGAAATATATTTACACAGCAAGATAAGGGGGCACAAGAGAGGACCAGGAGCAAGCAAGAATGTTGATGGCTCTCTCAAATGAATTTATGCTGACACAGGAGATAACAGAAAATACCAGGAAAAATAACTGCCTAGATCTGGTATTCACAAATAACATGAACTTGATTGTGGATATAAAAATAACTCCAACTATTATCTCAGACCGCAATATAATCGAGTTATCAACAAATATGACGATAACTTTAAAAGACAATACACATATGGAAGGAAGAAGCAAATTTGGGGCTTTTAACTTAAACTCCAAGACCATAAATTGGGAAGAAATCAGATCATACATGGCCCAAATAGAGTGGAGAACAGTTTTTGAGAATAAAACAACTGAGGAAATGCTAACCTTGGAAGAAAAGATACTGAGAATTTTGGAAAAATATGCTCTGAAAGCACAGCCAAAAGGAAAGAGGAACTGGCTAGAGAGGCAAAAGAGAAGAATATTCCGCAAAAGAGAGAGCGTAATAATGAAGTTAGCTAATTGTAGAGACAACAATGTCAGGAAAGAAATACAAGGAAAACTGGAGAGAATCGATTGGGAAATACAAACACTGATAAAGGGCCATACAGAGAGGGAAGAGGAAAAGGTGGTAGAAGCAATAACGGAAAATCCAAAATACTACTACAACCATGCGAAAAGGAAACACAAAAATGCGCGCTACTGTCATCCCCTTAAGGAAAGGAAATAATGAACTAACAGATGATTTAAAAGAAATATCTGAAACATTGAGAGCCCAGTATGAATTGGTATTCAGTACCCCAAAAAGTGACAAAGTGATGCCTGACATAGAGGCATTCTTGAAGAGAAATTGCAAGGAGAATGTATAACAGACTTTGATTTTACCCCAGAAGATGTAGCGAGAGCTAAAGGACAAATGAAATCACATTCAGCTGCAGGTCTGAACAAATAGAACACACTATTAATTAAAAACTGTAAAAATGAAATAGCTACACCCTTATACTGGATATGGAGAAGATCCTTAGAGACGGGGGAAATAATGAACATCTTGAAAAGAGCAAACATCATCCTTATATATAAAGGAGATAGATAGATCTCAATTGAAGAACTATTGACCAGTGTCCTTGATGTCCCACCTCACCAAAATTTTTGAAAAAATAGTTGGAGAAAATCTTTGACTTCTTGGAAACATTGGAAAGATTCAATGAAAATCAACATGGATTCTGATCAGGAAGATCATGCCTATCACAACTTATAGAGCACTAGTACAGTTCCCGCCGCTTCGCTGACGGTTAGACAGGCTAAACTACAAAAAAAGAACCCAGCCATAAAAATTTTAAGCTTCACATTGTGTCACCATTTCTGAATCTGGTATCTCCCAAAACCTCTTCACTCCCATTCAAACAACTTGGGGGCTAACCCCCTCCCCCATTACCCCCACCCCTCCCCATTACCCCACCCATCCCCATTACCCCACCCATCCCTGATTACCCCACCCATCCCCGATTACCCCACCCATCCCCGATTACCCCACCCATCCCCGATTACCCCACCCATCCCCGATTACCCCACCCATCCCCGATTACCCCACCCATCCCCGATTACCCCACCCATCCCCGATTACCCCACCCATCCCCTTCCCCCATTGCTAAACTACAGAAAAGAACAGTCATGAAAATCTTGAGCTTCACATAGCCGCCCGTAATACAATTTTGAATTTTTTTTACAATTTCTGAATTTTTTTCTCTCAATTTCTGAAAGTGTGACGGACAGATGGACAGCTCTCTTATTATAGTATAGATTATAATATCATAGATGCACTTGAAGGCAATGAAAGCTATGATGTCATATGCATGGATTTTGCTAAAGCTTTCAACAAGTGCAATTATGGTATAATAGCACATAAAATGAAACATATGGGAATAACAGGCAAAGTGGGACAATGGATCTACAACTTTCTCAGAAATCAACTACAGGTGGTCAAAATTCAAGGTGTATCATTGTCAGAATCAGAAGTACGCAGATCAGTACCACAAGGTACAGTACTGGCCCCACTCCTGTTCATTATCATGCTAACAGACATAGACAGTGGGAGTAAACAGCAATAGTATAGTAACATCATTTGCGGATGATACAAAGATCAGCAGAAAAATCAGCAATGCAAACAAAGTAGAGGCCTTCCAGAGAGAGAAAAACAAAATATACAAATGGTCAGAAGACAATGACATTTAACACCAATAAATTTTTTTTTTGAGATATGATAGAAATGAGGAACTTAAAACGACTGCATATTATGCTCCAGATAGACAGGAAATTCAGAGAAGCACGAAAGTGGTTGACTTGGGGGTAATAATGACTGATGATGCTAATGACTGATGATGCCAAATTTGAGACAAAATCAGATAGCAATAAACAAAGCAAAAAGAGTCGCAGGACAGGTACTAAGAATGTTCAAAAGGAGGGACAAGACAGTAATGATTCCCCTGCTGAAAACACTGATCATACCAAAATTTGAATACTGCTCAGTTTTGACAACCCCATATATAAAAGAAGAAATTAATAGGCTAGAAGAAACGCAGACATATTTCACAGCCAAGATTGATGGCTGCAAAGAACTCAACTACTGGGAAAGACTATGCAAACTAAATCTGTACTACCTGGAAAGAAGGAAAGAGAGGTATATCATAATCTACATATGGAAAATTATCGGAAAACTGGTACCAAACCTCAAACTAAACCCAATTATCATCCAGACAATGCTGGAAAATAGGAAAGGTAGAATGTGTAGCATTCCCAAATTAAAGGCCTGACAAGGGACCTCCTCAACTCTGAAGGAAAATAGCTTGGTTGTCAGATGGCCAAGAATTTTCAGTCAGCTTCCAAAGGACCTCAGAAACATTACAGCGGTCAAAGTTCTAGTTTTCAAGAGAAGACTAGATGCCTGGCTCAGGATGGTACCAGATGAGTCGGGTGTACCTGGCTATATACGATGGAGAGTGCAAGAGAGCAACTTGCTCCTCCACCAAGCCAGGACTAGAGGCGAGGCCACCAACTTGACCTTCATGTGGAGAAAGACTGACACATGGAACTAGTGATGTTAAAAAATGGTTTTTTTTATGTCCATGTTTTTTTTTTTTCTTTTTTTTTTTAGTTTTTTTTTGTTTTTTTGTTTTTTTTTAATAATTAATATAGATATTGCTAATTTAATTATAAGGTATACTTTTGCAATGATATATATTATAAAAATAAATAAATAAATAAATAATAAAATAGGCCATATGGTACCAGTATAGAATGTCATTTTCAGCCTATTTACAGAAAAAAACTGGTCTCTTTCTTGCACTGAAAGTCTTGTATCTTGAGATCCGTTAAACTTGCAAGAATACTGGCTGGGAGCTGACTGCCCATTGTCCAACCTTTCCAGGACTCTCCCATCCATTCCTCGGATTTTGAATCTCCCACTTAACTATCCTTCAGACCCGTGATGACATATTTTCCCCCCGAGACCATCCATATATATATACATACACATACACCCATATACATATATACCAATATATACATAACTACTTATATACACATATATCTATTATATACCCCATACACACGCATACATCCAGAATTCCAGATACATACGCACGCATACTCACATATATACCTACACAAACTCTCACACCTCTATTTCGCCCTTTCATTATCTCCGAGATCATTTAGCACATACAGTAATATCCGCACAGCCAAAAGAAACCGATTAAGCACAGACAGAGCAGCAAAGATAGTATTTATATCCCAAAATGCAAAATTCCAAGAAAGTGAAGTAAAACATGGTGCTACATTGGCTTTGTCAACATCCAAATCTGCAATAAGTACCAGTACCTGTGATATTGAAACTATATGCTCTAATCAATCTAGTGATAATGATTCTTCAATGGAAATAAAATCAGATAATGAAAGTTAAACAGCATTAGGTTAACACAAAGGTTAAAGAAAGAGATGAATATTTTTATTTTTTTTATTTTTCTATTTGGAATATATATATACACACACTGGTATTCTTGCCAATCACAATTATATATATTGTTTTATACCAGTATTATGTATTTTTTATTATGTATATTATACCAGTACCTGTGATATTGAAACTAGCATATATGCTCTACCCAATCTAGTGATGATTCTTCCATGGAAATGAAGGTTAAACAACATTAGGTTAACAAAAAGGTTCAAAAAAAGGTGAATATATTTTTTTTCTATCTGGAATATATATACTGGTACTCTTGCCAATCACAATTATGTATATTGTTTGAAATGAGGAAGAATGTTTTATGTTCTAGTTAAAAAATATATATACATATAAAAAATGAGGGTTTGTTTTTCCTTTCTATTATATACTTTTTGTGAGATTGTTTTTCTAAAAGATGACTATATATACTAGGTATAACCGTATAAGCATGGTAGTATAGTAAATTATAGGTAATACTAATATACTTATTAGATTAAAGGAAGAAAAATATGGAATAAGTTTAAAACAATAAAAAACAAAAAAAACAAAAAACCAGACTATCTTCGTTTTAAACAAAAAAAATGACAAAAAAACGACACAATAAAAAATGACTCACATCACTACATGGAACCCAAACAAAGTTAACAAGGTATATATATATATGAAGCTTATCTATAACTTTGGTTTTGTTTCCACTGAAATTGTTCATTCTGACAAAGGTCAAGCTTTTCACTCCACTTTAGACCTACAGTTTAATGTGGAATTTCAACCATGCCCCACCAGTTGCCCAGGTCTTAATCACTAGGATATATATAACTGAAAGGTAAAAAATAAAAATAATCCTAGCCAACATTCAGGACCTTAAATCAAACCATTCCCTGGACAATGTTTTATACTTGAAAGAACTTGTGCAAGAAACGAGCAGATTTTGCATGCCTCACAGAAACTCATCTAAAGGACTACCAGGCAAACTGTGAAAACTATTTCTCTATTGACAAAAAAGAAATACAAATTAACAACTATAACATCCTCCAAGCTGACAGAACAGTAAGACATAAAGGAGGATGTGCTATTTACACACAGGAAAGGCATATGGCAGAAATGACTATAAGTACCTCAAACAGCTACGTAGAATGTGTAGCAGCAAAAAGTTGAAAAAATATGGTACTAATTGTTATGTACAGACCCCCAAACATGCCAACCTCAAAATTTTCAGATTCCATTACAGAGATAAAAGAGTGAGTAAAAGATCTACATTCTCCAACCCCAAATATTTTTCTCTGATGAATTTGTTAACAAAAGAAAAAGTAACTGCCTAGATTTGGTATTCACAAACAGCAGCAACCTAATTGATGATGTAGAAATATCCCCAACTATAATATCTGATCACAACATTATTGAAATAATAACCAATATGAAAGCAATAGGAAAGGAAAGAAGCAAATTTGAAATTTTTAATTTTCACTCCAAAGTTATAAACTGGGAAGGTGTTTTATCCAGCTTGGAAGTAATAGATTGGAAAACCATCTTCAAAGCCAAGACGATGGAAGAGATGCTAATGACCTTAGAGGAGAAGATGCTGGAAATTGTGGAAAGACGTGTCCTAAAAATACAACAAAGAGGAAAGAAGCAGGCTTGAGAGACAAAAGAGGCCATTGTTCCGAAAGAGAAAATGAGTACCTGCAAAATTAAGTAAGTGTAAAAATAACATCAGAAAAATATTAAATGATAAACTGCAGAGTATCAATTGCATCATACAGGAACTAATTGAGAAGCATACAGAAAAAGATGACAATGATGCTATAGAAGCAAAAAGGAAGTTGAAAAACCATGCGACTATTGGACTTTTGAAAAATGAAGACAGTGTTTTATCTGATGATCTAACAGAAGTATTTGAAATATTAAGAGCTCAGTACGAATTATCTTTCAGTATCCCAGAAACTGACAAACTGATATGTGATAGAAATGCGTTCTTTGAAGAACTATGAGGGGAAAGTATGATGGACTTGACTTTATGACAGATATTACATGAGCTATAGGGAAACTAAAAGCACACTCAGTACCAGGACTGGACAAATTGAATGCCACACTGATCAAAAACCAAGAATGCAGTTGTTGAGCTCCTTTATTGGATATGGAAACAATCATGAGACACGGGAGAAATACTGGGCATCCTAAAGAGCATGAACGTAGTCCCAAAAGATAGAGGAGGAGATTGATTGGAGGCCAAAAACTATAGGCCAGTGTTGCTTACATCTCATTAAAATATTTGAAAGAATAGTTAGACAAAAAATCTATGACTTTTTGGAAACTCGGGGAAAAAATTAAACGATAACCAACATGGATTTCAGTCAGGCAGATCATACCTATCACAACTAATGGAACACTATTGCAATATTATTGATGCACTGAAAAGTAATAAAAACTATGATGTAATATACACAGACTTTGTGAAGGCGTTTGTCAAGTGTGACCATGGAATCAATACATAAACTGAAATGTATGAGAATAACTGGAAAAGTAGGGAAATGGATATATAATTTCCTTACTGGGCGATGGCAAGTCATTTTACAGTAAAAAGAATAATCTTCAGAATCAGAGGTCCTCAGCTCAGTACCACAAGGAACAGTATTAGCTCCACTACTATTCATAATCATGCTAACTGACATTGAAATGGGGACACGATGCAGGCAAGTGTTTCTTGTAAGAATGCGTTTGTATTACTCACCTAGTGCTAGTGTCTCCGAGCAACTGATACAATGAGCAAACCAACAACTGGATACTCTGTTAGTGGGGTCACAGCAGCTGCTGCTGGTTGCTGAGATGGGAGATTGAGCTGCCAGTGGGGACCACCCAGATGGCCTTCAACTGAGTAAAAATAAATCCTTTGACTTCAGCACCACTCGCACTGCTAAGAATGAGAGAAATCAGGGTGAGCAAGTTCCCAATTTTAGTGTGGTTGAGATTGTCAGATAGGCAGTTCCTATCAATTTGAAACTGGGTTCTCACCTCTAAGATCTCTGGGGCCATAGCCAGTCTGCCTCTTTTAAAGACTTACTCCTCTTGCTTATGGTGGGAGGATTTAAGAAAAGTACAGACTCCTTTGCCCAATTTAACAAGGAAAAAGAAAAATAACACTTACAAGGTTAATTGCATCACAGACAAGTTTTTACAGGTAGCTAAAGAAAATATGAACAGTTTTATTGATCATACACCAATGTGCATTCAGAACCAACTAAACACTTGGGCAAAAGAAATATTACTACAAATCAAAAGAAACAAACTTCATTAGTCCCATACCACACAAAAATGTCAACATAAAATAAAATAAAACCATTAAATTATTGGCTGTCACTGCCCATTACCACACAAAGGAGACAAGACTTACAGAATAAAAGGAACTTGCATAACTAATACAAAAAGCAGAATATTAGTCACTAGGGCAAGGTCAATGAGTGTTTACTCAAATTGTATAAACCTGATAAGTTTCAGATGTCATTTTATACTCCAAACACACTGTCCTTCATATCACAATCATTAAAGGTATTCTTGGCTCAGTCACTGCAAACAAAAGCAATGTTTATAACAAAACTTCTGTGAACTCTGGCTTCAGCATTTGTGCAGGTATTGGGGGAGAAAAAGCTTTGTCCAAATTCACTTCAGTAAGCAAATGTCCCAGCCAAAAGCAAATCCCTGATAAAGAGAAGAACCAACAAACATTTATCCCCCCATCACTGGCATTAGTGGACCCACAGGAATCCATGAGTGCAATGATGCCAGAAAAGGGAGCAAGATTAACAATAACACTGGTCAACACTCATTTTATTGCCAATCATATTAGAGTGATTTTGGGGTAACTTTGTGGTGCTGATTCCGAATATGACATCGGTTTTGCTAGATTGGCTCTAATTTATGAGATAATTGGTACCCCATTGAAACACGTAAAAATGCAAAAAATTTAATGTTCAGGCGGAGCCTACTTACAAATCGCATTGAAATTGTCTCAAATCATACAAAAGTAAACACATGAAATACATAATGGCATTTTATTCGGTATAATAACAGATAAACACAGTAAGCTGATTCACATAATTACAATTAATGTATAGTAAATCTCTGTTTGTACGATTCTCTTTTATGTGGGTTATCAGGACAATCATGTTGGAGGTTCCAGCAATAGTCTGCCATCATGTGTCTGTCCCATCTGCCTTGATACCTTTCCTCCATCACCTTGATATCTTGATGAAACCTCTCCCCTTGTTCCTCGCTAAAATCACCAAGATTATCCAGAAATCTGTGTAAGTGGCTATGGAGAAAGTGTACCTTTATGTTCATATTAGTACCCAACTTTTCAAAGTTTGTGAGCATGTTTTGCACCAGTTCTTCATAATTGTCTGCTTTGTGGTTACCCAAGAAGTTCTTGACAACTGAGACATAACTGCACCAGGCAGAAGCTTCAACACCATTCATAAATTTTGTGAAATTAGAATCCTTGATAAGTGTACGGATTTGAGGGCCATCAAAGATTCCAGCTTTTAGTTTTTCCATACTTAGTCCAGGGAACGATCTACAAATGTATTTGAAGCAGACTTTGACAGACTGAGGTCCCGTATCAGATCATTCAGTTCGTCTTGGGAGAACTGCTGAGGTGTTGAAATGCTTCCTTCATAGTCACTTCCACTACTACCACCTAAGTCCTGAATTTCTTCAAATTCTGACAATGGAAGGTCGGGCAGTGTGGTAAACACTGGTATGGGAACGTCTTCGCTGTGTGACACAGGTCGCCTTGCTGATTCCAAATTGGGATAATTCCACTTGAGTTTCTTGTATCGATTGAAACCTTTCACATTAACCACACTGTCAACTGACTACTGGTTGGGTGGCCGATGACTTATATACGGAGGGGGAATATTCTAGAATGATCGCGGAGTAAACACTAAGAATATTTGCGTGTCTCACCATCTAGAATGTTCCGGTAGTTTCCCATATGCACGCGTTATGGTTACATTTCCTATTAATTGAGGGTATTCATTATCTCAAGAACTAGAGCCAAATCGGAAAAACTACTTTCATTTTGGAATTCAGCAACCCCAAAATACCCTAAATTCGTACGAATTTCCTTGGCAACGAAACAAAATTTTTTTTTTGTTGAGCTGTGTAATAATTAGCTACTGTAAGTTTCTAAATTTTGGGATTCAGGTAAATCCAGGATAAATAGAGAGGTAGAAGTGCTGATATAACACTAATACATCTTCAATATTCACGAAACTTGGTCTGAGGGTGTTTTTTTAGTGAAAAAAACAAATTCCCAAATTTTTTTGAGAATTGGTCAAAATTTAGGGTCAGGTCAAATTTTGGCCAAATTGTGACCTAAGAATTTTTTAAATCCCTATATCTCGGCTTCTAATTGTCGTAGCTTAATAAACTTTATATGGATGGAAGCGGAATGAGCTCTAGTTTCCAAAAATGGTACTTTCATTGGGATAATTTAATAAAAAAAACCCACTTAATTTTGAAAAAACAAAAAAATTTAGAATTTGACCTTGAAGGGATCAATTTTTTAAAAACTTTTATTGAAGAAAAAATGTTGCCTGAGCTAAGATTTACCATAATCAGCAATAAAAAGTTAGCTTACAGGCCATTACATGTATATAGCTTAAAACTTAATTTTATTAATGCTGGCTTTCTTTATTTTTTCAGAATTTCATCATCAAAAATTTATTTAATGAAACTAAACATATTAAATAGCAGGATAACAACATAATAAGGATATACTTAGCGTTTGTAATTATTAATTATAATTTAAATACGTATCTACTCTCTACATTCTACATACATGCTAATTTGTTTTAAGTTTTCTTGAGAAATTTTCTAAATTTTGAGCTGGAAAGACATACTGTATCCTTGTTCCGCCTCTTAAACGACTCAACTGTTCCAAATATGTTCTCGGGGGGTAGCAGGGCAAATATTGTCTTCTGCAGGAAAAATGTACAAGGGCACTATTCCTGAAGGATAAAGAAATTTAATCAAATAATCGTCATATTCTGCATCACACGACTTGACCAGTCCTAACCACAATTCTTTTTCATACACACAACTGACAAAAGAGTCTACTTCTATTTCTTTATTGCTTAACTCTCCTTTGATATCACTGGCTTCTCCATCATGATCTACTTCTTCTCCACTAACAATTTTTCTTATTTCTTCTGACTGAAGACTATTAGATAACGAATATGCTTTTAAAGTGTTTGCTGACAAAGGGATAAATGTATGTAATTTTTGGGTACCTTTAATTGGGATAATCGGTAAATTGAGACGCTCTTGTAGGGAATTTTCTATTTCTGTAAATTCATTTTTGGATACATAAAAAAAAATTATTGTGGAATCTAAATTAGTTGAGCAAAATTCAAAAAAGTCTTTGGGAGTTAAAATTTGATTATCAATCAGTCGTTGTAAACTGGCTTTTGCTACTGATCTTTTCACAGTGCCACCTATTCCGTCGCACGCTCTCTTTCTGTTCGACAGCAAAAAAATTTCACTCCATCTATTCCAAAATTGGCTTTGTGGTGGCATAAATTCAAAGTTTAATTAATTTTTATACTGGGATGCACAGCCATCTGTAAAGTAGTGAATTTTTGATAAAGTTGGATACTGCTCACGAATACTAGGTATAAGTTTTTTTAGAAAGGAATATACTAGCATTGAACTGTGCTTACAACAATCAGGAATAAAACAATATATTATACTTTGATGACAAATTTTTTCGCCAAGTTTATAATAATATACGAAAGGATGCATGGTACACTGGGAAGTTTCCCAGTGAAACCCTTGTGCCGCATCCTGAGCAATAAAAGAAAAGCTTTCTGCGAAGTCCCCTGCAAGAATGCCTTCATTTTCTTTCATATTTTCTTTTAGCTCTTTAAAGTAATTGGATTGGCTTTTGTTTGTGAAATGCCTAGTTAGTTTTGTAATATTTTTACTCAATGATTCCACAAAATCTTGTGGAGATTCAACTTTGTCTTTAATCATGCAGCTGTCCACACACTCCCACTGTTTATAAGTTATTTCTTCCGCATTAAACATAAAATCTAAAGTTTCTAAATATTGTTTAACACCTCCCTCATGGGGGCATTTTTTACATTTGTGCATCATACAATCTTCATCTTCTATGTTACAGACTGATAAGGCCATCAGCCTTTTGTAGTCTAAATCTTTAATCCCCAAAGCTGCTATCTGCAGCTTTGGGTTTTGATGGTATGTACATACACACACAGTGTGTACCCAGGGCCGGATTAAGACCTTTAGAGGCCCTAAGCACTTAAAAGATTTTGGTGCCCCATATACAGTATATGTAATTCAAAATATAAACAAAAATAAACCATAAAATAAAATTTTATTTTTTGAAATGAAACAAAACTTACAGTAAGATGGAAAATAATGTTTATTTTTGTATACTTCCACTTTATTTATATTTGATAAGTTTTCTCCTACTTTTTTAATTGCAAAGTCTTTGATCAGATCCTCAAAACTAATCTTACGTAACACATCTGCTTCTATACTTAGTAGAGATAAGGCATCCAGCCTGCCTTGTTGCATAGTTGTTCTGTTGGTATTTTTAATATACTTCAACTGAGAAAATGAACGCTCAGCTGAGCAATTTGTGACCATTAATGTTAAAAATATACGAAAGGCAATTTCTACATTTGGGAAGGCACACTCAATATTGTCTTCTACAATTATTTTATAAAGTTCAGCATGACTGAATCTTGTTTTTACATTTACTATAGCACACAAAAATATTTAATCTATATGTATTTTTAATATGGCGCTCAAAGATTTGATATAAACAAAATAATAACGCAAAGCGTAAAGTGTGTGATTACAACGAAATATATTTATTCTCTCAAAAGGGTTGTTGTTCACTACAAATTCAAACAATGAAAAAAAATAAATACTATATATGAATATATATAATTCAGTTTTCAACAGCTTATAGGCTATAAGCCGCGATTATAATAGTATAATAAATCCATGGTAAATCCGACAATGGAAAATTTCTGTGGTGCCCCCCTTCCCTTGATGCCCTAAGCACGGGCTTATTTTGCTTAATGGTTAATCTGGCCCTGTGTGTACCGCTCTGACCTGCGAGTACACACCAAGAAGGTCTTAAGTTTGCAAAAGAGCTAAATCCAATTTTTGGATTAGCCTCATTTTTTATATATTCTCTGAATAATTCATGTAAATTACATAGTATCAATCTCTTCTGCATCTTCACTTTTTCTCCATTTTTATTAATAGTAAATTTATAATCCTTCATTCCTGGAACACATTTGGCTATAATCATCGCTCTCATAAAATTCTCTTACAATCCTCTTCACTTCACTGGTTATGCATGACATTTTCATACCTAAAATTCTAAAAAAAAAAAGAAATGAGTAAAAATCTAAGTTCAGTTAGTAAATTAAGTATTAAATTTTATTTTATTTTCTCAAAAAAATCTATTGTTTCATTATGTATTGTACATATAAATAACAATAGCTACATGTTTTTAATGTATAATAAACTTTTTGCCTTTTTAAATCATCATCATCCCACTGACCGTTTTTGGATGGGCCAGCAAGTGTCTTCCTGGATAGAAGTCCCGTAGGCGGATTCTATACTTCTAACTTTTCCTGATGTTGCCTGAAATTTTGAAGTGGCCTTTTTTTGTTTTTGCTGTGACGTTAATCCAGCTGTAAAGAATTACATAAAATTACAATTGAGATACAAATATTATTAAATTATATATGTAATGCATGTTAGTTGTCTAACTGAGACTTATTTTATTAATTAGATAAAAATTAAACATATGTTTATTGAAAGATTTCATTAATTACACAGGTCAACAAAAAAATATTTTTTTTTCGTTGCCAAGGAAATTCGTACGAATTTAGGGTATTTTGGGGTTGCTGAATTCCAAAATGAAAGTAGTTTTTCTGATTTGGCTCTAGTTCTTGAGATAATGGATACCCTCAATTAATAGGAAACGTAACCATAACGCGTGCATATGGGAAACTACCGGAACATTCTAGATGGTGAGACCGAATAAAATGCCATTATGTATTTCATGTGTTTACTTTTGTATGATCTGAGACAATTTCAATGCGATTTGTAAGTAGGCTCCGCCTGAACATTAAATTTTTTGCATTTTTAAGTGTTTCAATGGGGTACCAATTATCTCATAAATTAGAGCCAATCTAGCAAAACCGATGTCATATTCGGAATCAGCACCACAAAGTTACCCCAAAATCTCACTAATATGATTGGCAATAAAATGAGTGTTGACCAGTGTTATATAAAAAATAATATATGGTTATTTAAAGATATTTACCTGTTCTTATGGGGCTCTCATCTAAATATGGTAATAATTTATTGCTAAGTATATCCTTATTATGTTGTGGATCTTCCAAAAAAATTTCCTCAACAGGTGGAGCCATAGAAATATTTGTAGATGAGCTACTACTGCGCTCAAAGGATTTTTCATTTGCTGGTAAAGGACACAGTTCTTGTAGTGGTACAGCCTCTTCTGCTGGTGCTGGTACAGATTCCAGGTTGACTTCTTATTAAGGTGTAGCAATTGCTACACAATAGTTGATCCTTTTCAGAACTCCATAACTTACAGAAGCCATAAGTTCCATAACTTTTTTAATATTATTGAAAATTCTTTTTGTGTTTTTTAAAGGATCACAACAATATAATTTCTTATTTTTTGGCATTTTTTTTAAGTTTAGGTAGGTATTTAGATACACCAGTATCTTTCAATATATAGTTATTAAAATCTGAAAATAGAAAACTAAAAAACTAAAAAATGAAGAAAGCCAGCATTAATAAAATTAAGTTTTAAGCTATATAAAAGCCTATAAGCTAACTTTTTATTGCTGATTATGGTAGATCTTTGCTCAGGCAACATTTTTTCTTCAATAATTTTTTTTTAAAAATTGATCCCTTCAATGTCAAATCCTGAAATTTTTGTTTTTTCAAAATGAAGTGCTTTTTCTATTAAATGATCCCAATGAAAGTACAATTTTTGGAAACTGGAGCTCATTCTGCTTCCATCCATATAAAGTTTATTAAGCTATGACAATTAGAAGCCGAGATATAGGGATTTAAAAAATTCTTAGGTCACAATTTGGCCAAAATTTGACCTGACCCTAAATTTTGACCTATTTGACTGATTTTCAAAAAAATTTGGGAATTTGTTTTTTTCTACTAAAAAATGCCCTCAGACCAAGTTATGCAAATTGAAGACATGGCCGTGTTGTTTATCTGTATTTAACCTGGATTTACCCATATGTGTTTGCATTAACATGTTCCTTGTAATTGTCTCGGTATGTTTCGCACTAAATGTGGTCTTTGGCAAACTTCAGAAGTTCTCTGACTGGTAATAGGGATGGACCAACAGTGGGGTTGTCAACACCTGTTTAGAACTTGCTTTTTTTGATGTAGTTCCACTGTTGTTGGAATCTCTTGAATAACAACTTTAGGACCAGAAATTGTGTCATGACGCACCATGAATGGGGTGGTGACAACTAGCTCCATGATATGATTCCTGCATACAAAGTAGAGCCTCTTTCTGCAACTTCTGCTCTAGGAGCAAACAACATCCTGATGGCCAGTGTTAGCAGCAGCAGTGTCGAAACATCCCCACCACCCTTTCACTTAGTCCCCAAAGTTGCAAGAGATTGAACACCACTTGTGCCTGCTGTTGCCCATTCCCAAAGCTATTTTTGGCACTCCCAAGAGTTGGTAGTTGCCATTTGAGGTGGATACCAAAACAGGAAGCTGGTCCACCTGCTTGTTGTTGGCAAGGTCTAGCAGAAGCTTTCCATCCTAGTGCACCACCACTTGTCCAGAATGGAATCCTTTTTGAACTGATTCAGCCTGCTGCCTGCGATGATGCTCTCACCTGCGCTTCACAGAGGATCGGCTGAGAGTCAGTTCCTAGAGGTTTGTAGCCCTGGGTACAAATGGTGCTCACATCGAGATTTATTGAGATGTAGCATTAAAATTTTTAGTTTTTCACATTTGCAAACAAAGGAAACTGTTTTTGGTTTTGTGTTTAAAAAATTATTAAAGTTTGAAACCTTGGAGTTCTTTTTCAGTGACCCTGTATATAAAATTATCTCGTACTACTAAAATAAGTTGGTAATTTGCTAATAGTACAATGTTAAGTATAGTAATTGTGTGTATGTAGAGTACAATGTACATTTAAATTCACTGAAGACTTTTATTAATTGCATATCAGTAAGTACATGAATATAGCCTGTCAAGTTATGCTTGGGATTTTGAGTACTGTATAGCATACTTTTCTGTCTGATTGCTACTAATTATTAAGAGTTGAAGGTACTGTATTAGTATCGTTGTGTGGGGCTTAGCAAAAAAAAAAAAATTGGTTTATTTTTCCAGTGAAAATTGCAGAAATATGTAAAATCAGACATAAATGATTTTTTAAAGGGAAAATCTCTTGTAGTGTTAGTTTCACAATTGAAATAATTTTTTGTTGTGATCTTCATATGAAACTATTAGTCTTTCAGTGAGATACCTGTGCCTGCTTTGCATTTGTTAATTCTCTTATATTTGGTTGAATAAACTAAACACTTAGTAATGCACATACACATTCATTGCTTTGTTGTAATTGCAACATTGATGAGAAGCCCATTTATAAAATAATTTTTGTGTATGCTAGAAATCTTTTTGTTTTTATATAATTTAGCAATTATGTTTATGGTTATAGCTATTCTTACTTATATATTTGGTTTAACTTATAAGAGAAGCTGAAAAAAGTTAAGCCATGGCCTGTAGGTCTAAGATTAATTAAATACCATCTTCAAACACCAGATGATTGGCCCAGCTCAATCTGAGGTTGTTGGCTGTAGTCAAACCTTGGAGTTCTCACATTGAGTATAATCCCCAACCAGTGAGTGGCAGAATCTGTCACTATATTAAAACCTGTAGTGTTATTAGGAACGCTGCTTTTCTCTATGTTCCAAGTAAATATGAAGTAATTTCTACTACTGTAGGTGGCCAATGGATATGTGAGAATGAATGCCACTGCGTTGCTCTGTGACTTTTTTCCATGTACTGACATTTCGCTTTCCCATGAAGAAAAGGATGATTTAATGGAACAGCAGTACCAAGCACTGCTTAACCTCCTTAATGACCCTTGCCACTTGGTCAGAATTGCCACTGTGAAGGTAAGGGAGGACTGAACCTAGGCATCTGGCTTTTTGCATCTGTCTCTCTGTCTCAAGCTTAGTTTCACATATGAAGAAACTCAGCCATGATAAATTGTGGTTTTAAAAAGCAAACTTTGAAAGAGTATCTAATTCATCATTCTTAGAGCATTAAAAAAGTATTATTTTCACCCCTTAAGTAAATAGTTAATGATTAATGTATTAGTAATACGTTCTGTTAAGGCTATTTGATTCTTTTGCAGGGTGTGTTCTCTATTCTGAGCAATTTCTGGTTGCTTGTTCCTGCCCACATAATACAAAAAATGTTTCAGATATTTCTAAGCAAGCTCATTGTGGATGCTTCTTCAGCTGAAATTCGAAAGCTTGTTGTGCAGGTACTGTAGTTAAAAATTTTCATTTAAAAACTTTATAGTAATTCTAAATGAAAATGTTTGGGAAGTTCTTGGTAATGATGTGAATGGCAGCTGTGAAATTGTGAATACAGTGGGAATTGAGAAAAGAGTGAAATTTAAAAATTCTGAAGAGAAAAGGAACAGCAAGTTTATAGGTTTTCTTGTTAATTGAAAGTAAGTTGAAAGTGCTGAAAAATGCATTGTGATGAAACTTGTTCTTGTTACTGAACTCTAAAACTACAGTGTAAGCACTACTTCATTTGCTTTTTCTTATAACGTGTATAGGGTTAATGTGAACACCATATGTACAAGGTGTCTTCTCTGTTAGATTTGTGTGCTGTTCATTGTAAGCTGCTTACCTGAACTGAAAGACTTTATAAGGTGACATTCCAAAATGAAAGTGGATCTCACTTTTGAATTAAGCAACTTACGTGGTTTGAGAGTTGTATCAAATTTGGCCTTTGTATTTCTTTTGATAGGGTTGTTTAACTTCCTTCTCAACATCTGAAGTCATATGTATGACAGAATGGACCTACAGCTTTTTGTGGGGTTCAAACCACGGGTCACTACATAATCTGAATGTGGAAAACAATCTGCAATCCAACTACAGTACTCTCCAAACTCAATGTTGCTTAACTTAGCTGATCAATGGGAAGCATTGTTATGACTCTGGCCACCCTTTTGGGCTTTGATTGAAAATAGCTTTAAGAAGGGAAAAGATCAACTTACACATTTCTTAATTGAGAAACTGAAATAATTATCAAATATTTGCAGTGAAACTTTAAAGAGGTGCAATTTAAACTTTGGGTCATTCATCTGCATTTTGTGTGTTTGTGTGTGTGTAACACAGAAGCTTCTTCAAAATAACCTTCAAAATGTGTTAATTTACGTCTAGCATGCAACCTAAAATTAATGCCATTAGCTCTGCACAAAGGTCAAAAACAGTTTAAAAGTCTTTACTGGGGTAGTGTGTTTCTTCAGGAGTATGTTAATACATGTGTTCAGTTAGTAACATGTGCTGCAGGTCTTTACATATAAAATCTTTGCAGAGGAGCTAACTTTAGTTTAAGGTATATTTCTGTGTTTCAAAAAGTAAAAATGGGTGCCAGAGCTCAGTTAACAACAGAAAAAAGAGTTGATTGTAACTGAGAAATGAGGGCCAATCACAGGCAGATTGCAAAAAAATTAAAAGTTTCTGTGAGTGCAGTTGCTTGTACCATTAAACGGTACAAAGAAACTGGTCAAAATAAGGACAGAAAAAGGTCAGGGTGACCAAGAACCACAACAGACTCAGAGGACAAGTATATCTGAGTCACCAGTTTGTGCAACAGACACCTCTCAGCACCTGAAATCAAAGCCCAGCTGAACAACTCCAGAAGTACAACAGTTTCAACATCAACTGTTCAGAGAAGACAGAGAGCAGGATTAAAAGGATGAACTGCAGCAAAGAAACCAATGCTGAGACTCCAGAACAAAAAGAAAAGGCTATCCTGGGCTGAAAAACACCAAAAATGGACTGTTGAGCAGTGGAAATTTGTCCTTTGGACTGACGAATCAAAGTTTAAAGTTTTTGGATCCAAACGCAGAGTATTTGTGCAGTGCAGAGCGGGTGAAAGAATGACACAGCAGTGTGTTGTGCCAACAGTGAAGCACAGTGGAGAAAGTGTGATGGTCTGGGGATGTTTTGCAGGGGAGCAAGTTGGAAATCTCCACGAAGTCACTTGAATACTGAACCAATGTGGCTATCACAGCATTCTACAGCGCCATGCCATCCCATCTGGACTGCAACTAGTTGGCCAACAGTCCATAATGCAGCAAGACAACGATCCTAAACACACTTCCAAGCAGTGTCAAAATTACCTGAAGCAGAAAGAATGGCAACGTCAGCTCACAGTTATGCAATGGCCAGCACAGTCCCTAGATCTGAACCCCATCGAGCTAGTGTGGGATGAACTGGATCGACGAGTGAAAGCCAAGCAGCCATCCAGTGCTCAGAAGCTCTGGGAACTCTTACAAGAGTGCTGGCAGCAGCTTTCAACAGACTATCTCCTTTCTCTTGTTGAGCGCATGCCTCAAATTTGTTCTGCTGTAATTGCTGCTAGAGGAGGCTATTTTGATGAATCTAAAATTTAGATTTAGACTTTGGTTTTGGTAAATTGTCCTGATTTTTTGTTGTTTAAGTTCCCATGTTTGTACTTTTGAATTTGTCATGATAACTTAGTTAATAAATATAAAACTTTAAACAAAATTTGAAATTTATGAATATTTCAGGGTATACTTAAACGATATATATATATATATATATTATATATATTATATATATATTATAATATATATGTTAAACACAGACCGTGCATGGAACAAGGAACTCTTCTGGGAAAATTAAATCCACTATAGTCTGAATAAGTAATGGTAAATGACAAATACCATAGTTTTTTCTTTTTCATGATTTTAGCCCGACGTGGGCAACGGGTCTCTCGCAAAGAGATCCCATAAATATAGCTTCCCTCACCAGCTATCTGCAAAGCAGACAGGATCCAGCTTTGGGACATGGATCTAGGGTTTAAAGCAAGCCTAGATCCCTAGATTCAGAACCTCTATATAAGTAAAAGACTCGTTGCATTCACGTCGTGTTGAATAAATCAAAGAAAAAGGGGGTAACTATTGTATTTTTAGCCAAAAAAAACCAAAACTTAAACCTCAACCGGGACATTGAGCGTCCACTTTTCAAGGCACGAAACACGTCTAGGGATCTAGGCTTGCTTTAAACCCTAGATCCATGTCCCAAAGCTGGATCCTGTCTGCTTTGCAGATAGCTGGTGAGGGAAGCTATATTTATGGGATCTCTTTGCGAGAGACCCGTTGCCCACGTCGGGCTAAAATCATGAAAAAGAAAAAACTATGGTATTTGTCATTTACCATTACTTATTCGGACTATAGTGGATTTAATTTTCCCAGAAGAGTTCCTTGTTCCATGCACGGTCTGTGTTTAACATATAATGTTCTCAGGGAACCATTCTGAGTTTGTGTGTATATATTATATATATATATATATATATATATATATATATATATATAATATATATATATATATATGAATTCCCCGCTTATTGCGGTTTCGATTATTGGATATTCGAGTTATTGCGGTTTATAATTTGTGACTATAATCCCGATTATCACTTTCAAACTTCGAGTTAAGTTATTGCGGTATTTGAAAATCATACATCTGCCAAAAATGTTATGTTCCGACGTTTGCACGTGGTTATCGTACAGTATACGTATACCCAGTATCACCCGGCAGCTGGTTGGTGTTCAGTGTCGCTGCAGTCTTCATACAGAACAGTTCGCTTGCATAGTTTACTTGCATTATCAACCCTTTGTACAATGAGTGTGATTAGAAAAGCTGAAGATGCTATTGGAAGTGCTAAGAAGAAACGCAAAGTGATTACTTTAGAAGAAAAGTTACGTATGTTACGTATGTTAATAAATTTATAAAACTATATACTGTGTTTCATTTACTCATTTTGGCAACATTAACATTTTAACATGTATTATGCATCCTGATTATTGAGGTTTATTTGATTTATTACGGTTTTTGAAAAGTTTTGGCAGCATTAACGTAATTAACATGTATTATGCATCCCGATTATTGTGGTTTCGGTTATTGCGGCGTTTTTGCTGGTAGCATTAACCGCAATAACTGGGGAATTCCTATATATATATATATATATATATATATATGGTGTCCCAAAAAACTATATACTCTTTATAGCATCATATATTTTATAATTTAAAAAAAACCAAACAATATATTGTTATAGCAATTGCCAATGAAAGGTAAATCAGTAATCTAAGTGATCAAAATGTTATAGCGAGTTGTTTGCATATAAAATTTAATTAACTATGGCAAGTGCTCAAAATGTTCTCTAGCGGCATGAATGCACTTTTGAATGCGTCGACTAAGCCTGGCCTTGTTTTATCAAAAGCCTTGTAATGGCGAAGCCTATGGACTGAACGTAGTCTAGTCACTCACTAGCTTGCTTCGGATTTAGCATACGCACTCATTCCACGATACAAACTCTACAGCACTCAACTTTATTCAGTTCAGCAAAAGAACCCATGTTGCGTAAACGTTTGACACTGGAGCAATGAAAAAGTGTTCTTGACATGCTGCGGACAGAAATTATACCTGCAGTTCGGAAGTTGTTTGGAAATGACGACTTTTACTTTCAACAAGATGGAGCCCCCCCCTCATTATCATTGTGATGTCAGAAGGTACCTCGATGAAACATTGCCTAACCATTGGATAGGACGAAGAGGAAGTGTTGAGTATCCTCCACATTCACCGGACTTGACTCAACTTGATTTTTACTTGTGGGGCTACCTGAAGGATGCAGTTTATGGTACAAAACCCGCAATACTCGAACACCTTAAGGATGCAATTAGGGAAAAGTGCGGGACCATCACAGCATCCACATTAGTCCATGTCTGTGAATCAGTTAGTCGACACATTCAAAAGTGCATTCATGCCGCCAGAGAACATTTTGAGCACTTGGCATAGTTAATTAAATTTTATATGCAAATAACTCGCTATAACATTTTGATCACTTAGATTACTAATTTACCTTTCATTGGCAATTGCTATAACAATATATTATTTCGTTTTTTTAAATTATAAAATATATGATGCTATAAAGAGTATATAGTTTTTTTTGGGACACCCTGTATATATATATATATACTTACTTACTTCGTAGCCCACGGGTTCTCTTAAGCGAACCCGGCGGCACTCAGATATCCCGCGACCACCGTGGGACGGGTCCATAGGTCTCGTAGAGAGGTAATGTTGGAGTTGTGTCTTTGTTGAGAGAGAGTGTGGCAGTGTAAGAGTAGGTGTTCTGTGTCCTCAGGGTGGAGGTAGCACTTTTGACAGGTGGAGGTGTCAGCTAGGTGGAGTCTGTGTCTGTATTGTTGGAGGGAGGGGTGGTGGCCTGAACGGAGCCTGGCCAGAGTAACTCTTGTTTTCCTTCGGAGGGTTTGTTCGCTCTGATGGACTTCAGGGGGAGTATCGTGAAGGACAGTGTTGTGTGGTGGGTCGAGTAGGTATTTCCGGGTAAATTCTGTGTGGAGATGTTTAATGGGGTTGATGTTTAGGGGAGGAGGGGGGATATTGTTCAGTAGCTGTGAATAGTGAGCAGCAGGAGTACGTTTTTTGTTGCGGGGTGGGGGATTGTGTAATGTGAGATGGTGACAGGGGTGGTCTGGGGCCAGTGCTCTGGAGAAGAATTGAGTCCCTGTCATGTTGATGTGGTGTTCGATGGGGAGTATTTTCGTATCTGCATGTAGATGTGGGATGGGTGTGGTTCGGAGGCAGCCAGTAATGCTTCTGAGACCTCTGTTTTGTGTGGTCTGTATCTTTTTCTGGTTTGTGTGGGAGATGGACGGGGACCAGGCGGGGGCAGCGTAAGTTAGGGTAGTACGTACAAACTGTTTGTATAGGATACTAAGGGATTCCTCCTGCTGACCGAATGTTGTGGAGGTGAGTGTTCTGAGAGTGTTGAGTTTTTTTGTTGCTTTGGAGCAAATGTTTGATATGTGAGGGGAAAAGGACATGTGTGTTTCTAGGGTGAGGCCAAGGATTGTTGGGGTTTTGTTTAGAGGTAGGGGATGTCCCATGAGGGTGACTCGGGTGTGCTTGGGATTCGTGGCGGTCTGAGGTTAGGAGGGTGATGGAGGATTTTTGAGGGGATGCTGACATCCTATTGTTAGTCAGCCAGAGTTCCAGATTGGTAATGTACTGCTGGATCAGGCGTGTGGTGGTGTTATGGTTATATATATATATATATACACACACACACACACACACACACACAAACACACACACACAGGTTGTCCCATAAGTCTGGAACCTTAGGGTAAAATAAGTAATTCATGTTTTTCCATTTATGCAAGTGCCCATGATGTCTTTAAGTAAGGAAGAATGCATCCAGGTAATTCTGCTCGTAGGAAATCAGAGTCAGAGGGAGGTTGCTGAGGAATTTAACAGATTGCATCCGGACTGCGCGCCTATAACACACAGCTGTGTTGGCAAACTTGTAGCAAATTTCAGGGAAACAGGATCCATAGGAGATAAACCATGCAGTGGACCTCTGAGGACATCCACCAATGATGACACAGCCATTACCATCCTCTCATTTCACAAACAGTACCCAAAAGTCTCCGCCGTTTTTATTGCCATTTTTATCATTTTGCCCTATGGTTCCAGACTTAAGGGACACCATATATATATATATATATATGAAAAATTATTTCACGAAAGTGACACGTGAAAAGTATTTATGATGAATAAAACCACGAAGGAAAAAGAAACACAAAGGGGTGCTCAAGCGCTTTCGTCTAATGACATCCTCAGGAACACTGGAGTGAAAGGACAGATCAAAGCAATATATAGGTTACAAAAATAAACATACATACATACACATTCACATATATATACATATATATATATATACATATATATATATATATATAAATATATACATATATATAGTAAGCATAGAAAAAATTGTGGGAGGAGCCAACATTTATATGGTCACAGAAGAATAAAGAAATAAAAATAAATATAAATATAAATTGAGAAAAAATTAATTACAAAATAGTGCCTTAGTGATATATATGTCACAGCCTAAATAATCATAAAGAAATAAACAGGCAAATAAAAAAACCCATAAATACATATACATACATATATATATATATATACATATATATCACTAATATATATATATATATATATATATAAAGACACTTTTAGCACTTTGGCCGACCTTCCATATAAATTCAAATGGCTTTTTATGGAACAGGTCACAACCTGTGACCTGTTCCATAAAAAGCCATTTGAATTTATATGGAAGGTCGGCCAAAGTGCTAAAAGTGTCTTTAATATATATATATATATATATATATGTATGTGTATATATATATATATATATATTTTTTTTTTTTTTTTTTAGTTCAGGAAGAACCGATTCGCCTCTATTTAAAGGGCATATCTCAGCGGAAAAACAAAGAAAAAGTGAGAGGAAAGACAGAGGAAAAAGAAAGGGTGGAGGGGACAGTCGAAGTGGAAAAAGACCAAGGATGACAAGGACTGCAGGGTCGAGCCCCATCATCCTTGGGTGCTAGGGCCGGGAGGGCGCACGTGAAACCTCCAGGAACAAGCACGTACAAACGAGCACAAAGAGCACTCAAGAGCACGAGCTTAGAACCCCCTTGCGGGGATATATATATATATATATATGTATGTATATGTATTTATGGGTTTTTTTTTTATTTGCCTGTTTATTTCTTTATGATTATTTAGGCTGTGACATATATATCACTAAGGCACTATTTTGTAATTAATTTTTTCTCAATTTATATTTATATTTATTTTTATTTCTTTATTCTTCTGTGACCATATAAATGTTGGCTCCTCCCACAATTTTTTTCTATGCTTACTATATATATGTATATATTTATATATATATAATATATATATATATATATATGTATATATATGTGAATGTGTATGTATGTATGTTTATTTTTGTAACCTATATATTGCCTTGATCTGTCCTTTCACTCCAGTGTTCCTGAGGATGTCATTAGACGAAAGCGCTTGAGCACCCCTTTGTGTTTCTTTTTCCTTCGTGGTTTTATTCATCATATATATATATATATATATATATATATATATATATATATATATATATTAGTGTGGACCAAAATGGGGGGTAAATTATAAAGTTGAAGAAATCCTTGTTCCACATTAATGCCCTTGTTCCTTTGGACGAGATAGACATGTCACCAAAATTTTGGTCAAATATGAGAATATTTAGGGGTCCCGAGATTTAATGACTTATAAAAATTTTCCAATGAATAGGCGCGCTTAGAACATCAATGATCAACTCAACTCTTGAGTTGCAACTTAGGAAAAAATTTCTTCTTATTTAAGAAATTTTTGGTGTTAATAGAGTACAAAAACAATCTTAGATCATTATTTCAGAGAAAATTATTAATAAGGAAAACAAAAATTTTGGATAAAATATATTATCCTTAATTGGTCAACTCTAAATTAAAGGCTTTGCCTAATTGGCTTGAACCTTTTAGTTATCCTTTTTATCTCCTAATTTAACTGGTTTATTTTACTATTTCAGAAATTTAATTTTTTAAACTAAAAATGGCTACTCATTCTAAAACTAAAGTTTGGCTCATTGGCCATTTAAATAAAGATATACTTTGTTGCCGCTTACCTCAAAACTGCAAGTTTTGCAAACATATTTCTTCCATCAAAAAGAGGAAAAATTGGGACGAAGAAGATCCATTAATCTTTGCTTAGATGAAGTGATGACCTACTGGGAGAAAGCCAGGATTCCCACAATGCGTAGAGACAGTGCCATCCGAAAGATTGACTCTTTAATAAGCTGTTATGATAAATTGATGAAAAACAGAAAAAGGCCCGAGGAAAAATGCCGTATTGAAGAAGCTATGTTTAAAGATGAAATTAAGGCTGAAATTCTTGATATTGGTCACTAATGCCCTTTTGATGATGTCAAATGAAGAAGACAAGCTTTTCTACTTAAGCCAGCAAGAATATCCTACACAAAGTAGCATGGGTACAGTAGACCAAATTCTTGCAAAAAGAGAGAAAAGAAGGCTTCATCGTGAAGAATTAGAGTGTGAAAGAGCCCTCAAAGAGCAGAAGCGATCTAAAAGATCATTCTTGCCTGCCAATAGAGATGATTTCACATCGTCATCATCATCACCACCATCAACTAATGACGACAACCTTGAAATGAATTTTCAAGGTCCCTCTGAAGAGCAATTTAAAAAGAAAATGTTGGCTCCTAAAAAGTCAAAGCCTATTGACAAAATGTTGTAGCAGCCTATGATAGAATGAATCTTTCCAATCGAGATGCAGCTATGTCTTATGCTGTTGTTGCTCAGTCTTTGGGCCATAATTTGGAAAACATTACAGTGTCAAAATCTACTATGCTTCGAACTCGTCAAAAGTTACGCAAATAAATAGCAACAGAATATCAAGAGCAAGCATTTTGTCCTGGAGAGCCTTTAGTTCTTCATTGGGATGGAAAAATGCTCCCAGAGATATCAGGTTAGTTTTTTTGTCTGATTAATTTAGCATATTTATATTTTATCTCTCAGGTGAAAAACTTAGTTGTGGGTCTGGTTTTCACACCTAGGCAATGTGTTATTATCTGGTTGGTTTTAATTAAACATTTTGATAGCTAAATTTCTATTTAATTAGGTTACATTTCACTGTCTGAAGCTAGTTTTCACAATCTACACCATTTTACCTTCAAATTAAAATAAATCAAGTTTAATTTAAAATAAATCAAGTTTAATTTAAAATAAATCAAGTTTAATTTAAAATAAATCAAGTTTAATTTAAAATAAATCAAGTTTAATTTAAAATAAATCAAGTTTAATTTAAAATAAATCAAGTTTAATTTAAAATAAATCAAGTTTAATTTAAAATAAATCAAGTTTAATTTAAAATAAATCAAGTTTAATTTAAAATAAATCAAGTTTAATTTAAAATAAGTCAAGTTTAATTTAAAATAAGTCAAGTTTAATTTAAAATTATATATTATATATATATAAATTATAATATATATAAATATATTAAATATATAATATAATATATATAAAATAAAATATTAAAAATAAATATATATAAATTATATATAAATTATATATTTTAACTTTTTCTTGCAGGTGAAGGAAGAACGGAAAGGATTGCAGTGTTAGTCAGTGGGAATGGTGAAGAGAAATTGCTGGGAATTCCTAAAGTCACTGCTGGCACGGGTACGGAGATGGCTCGTGTTTGCATTTCTCTCCTGCAAGAACATGATATGACCCAGATAATTATTGGGCTGTCATTTGACACAACATCATCCAATACCAGAATCCATGCTGGAGCTTGCACTAAAATTGAACAAGAACTTGGAAAAGAGCTTTTATATTTAGCCTGCAGACACCATATTTATGAGATTGTCCTATCTCAAGTCTTCCGGACTTCTATGGGCCATTCCTCTGAACCTGATATTCCAATCTTCAAAAGATTCAAAACTCAATGGGATTTTATGGATCATTCTCAAATCACAACTGCTGTTGATTCCCAAAGCTGCAGAATAATTGAAAGAGTTCAAGATTTAAAAAATCAAACAGTCTTAATCATGAAGGAGGCACTCAACTCTAAACAGCCAAGAGATGATTATAAAGAATCTTTTCAACTTCTTCTCTTGTTTTTTGGAGAAGAAAGCATTTCTAATACTCCCTTGAAGAGACCTGGAGTGTACCATCATGCAAGATGGATGGCAAAAGGAATTTATGCATTTAAGCTTTTTCTTCTCCAAAATCAATTTAAGATGACTAAAAAAAGACTTGATGCAATAACAGAAATTTGTTTATTTGTTGCATTGGTATACGCAAAATCTTGGGCAAAAGCTTCTCAACCAGAGGAAGCCCCAAATGTTGATCTTAAATTTTTGCAAGATCTTGCAATAATGGAGGAAAATTCTTGATATCAAGTGTTATCAAGCAAGCCCAAAATGCCATTAAATGACATCTGTGGTACCTCTCAGAAACACTTGTTGGATTAAGCTTCTTTGACAAAAGCATATCCCTTGAAGAAAAAGGAGCAAATGCGAAATAATATCAAAATGCCTCCAAGAAATAAGGGACTGAAACGTTTAGAAGCAAAGGTAACCCTAGCTTCTTTTAAAGAAAAAAGGATTTCTGATTTTGTTACTTCAAGGACTAAATCTCTTTTTGATGCTCTACATCTCAATTCTCTCTCCACTGAAAATTCTGCATCAACATGGGGAATAGATCCTGAGTACCAAAGAGGCTGTGCTAGAGTTCGTGCCCTTAGAGTGACAAATGATGATGCCAAGAGATGATTATAAAGAATCTTTTCAACTTCTTCTCTTGTTTTTTGGAGAAGAAAGCATTTCTAATACTCCCTTGAAGAGACCTGGAGTGTACCATCATGCAAGATGGATGGCAAAAGGAATTTATGCATTTAAGCCTTTTCTTCTCCAAAATCAATTTAAGATGACTAAAAAAGAACTTGATGCAATAACAGAAATTTGTTTATTTGTTGCATTGGTATACGCAAAATCTTGGGCAAAAGCTTCTCAACCAGAGGAAGCCCCAAATGTTGATCTTAAATTTTTGCAAGATCTTGCAATAATGGAGGAAAATTCTTTGATATCAAGTGTTATCAAGCAAGCCCAAAATGCCATTAAATGACATCTGTGGTACCTCTCAGAAACACTTGTTGGATTAAGCTTCTTTGACAAAAGCATATCCCTTGAAGAAAAAGGAGCAAATGCGAAATAATATCAAAATGCCTCCAAGAAATAAGGGACTGAAACGTTTAGAAGCAAAGGTAACCCTAGCTTCTTTTAAAGAAAAAAGGATTTCTGATTTTGTTACTTCAAGGACTAAATCTCTTTTTGATGCTCTACATCTCAATTCTCTCTCCACTGAAAATTCTGCATCAACATGGGGAATAGATCCTGAGTACCAAAGAGGCTGTGCTAGAGTTCGTGCCCTTAGAGTGACAAATGACACAGCTGAGTGGGGTGTTGCATTGATTGAAAAATTTAATCAAGCAGTGACAACTAAAGCAGAGGACAAACAATACCTGCTCAAAACAGTTTTCAAGAATTGTAAAGAATTTCCAACAAAAAATAGAGCAGAACTTATGAAAATGAGGAAAAACTAATTTTTTCAGCATTAAAAGGAAAAGTGCAATTTTCTTGGGACCCCTAAAACTTGACGTAGAGGTTTCAAATTTTGTAATTTGATTAAGGTAAGCAAAAGGAATAACATTACTCATATGGAACAAAGATTTTTAAACCTTCATTTTTTTGGTCCACACTAATATATATATATATATTAGGGTGTGACCGTTGCCCTCCAAAAATCAAAAAATGGTCCTACAATGCTGTTCAAAGTTTGTGTTGTGTATTTATCTAGGAAACACCCCTGTAAATTTTCTTGGAGATTGGTGCATGTTTGAGCTAGCACCGTCGTACCAGCAAGTATTGCTATTTCAGCTTATGAACTTCATAAATAAGTGTGAAAATAGCACATTTTATCAGATTTTCATTTCCGGGTCTGGAACGCTGACCCACAAATTTTCCACATATTATTTTATTGCATTTAATTTTAATGATGCTCTTTTCTTTTCCCTTGACAGTGATTTGATGTGAATAGAGAATTTAATCATGGATACACGGCAAGATGATGAGTATGTCAGAATGTTATTGGGCACTGTACCCCGAGAAGAAGAAAAGGAAATAAAGGGCTGCAAACTGCCAACTAATAGGCAGGTCTTACTATGTCTGTTAGCAAACCTTCGGGATATGCATTGGGACCAGGCTTTATCTGCCACCATTGACAATGTGCTTTTGCATTACCAGAAGGTGAATGTCCTGACCATTACAGGCAGGAACAGTATTGGCTGAGTGATTAAAACTTACTATGACAAAGACTACATGATGCTTATGAAAAAGAATGAGGATAGAAGATGGGCTGATGATCCTGGAATTATGAAGTTTAAATCAGAATTGAGCCTGACGATGAAATTTTATAAGAACACAGTGTTGAAAGACATGGCGGCTGCGAAAAAGGGGAAAACTCAGGCCGAACAAGATGCCATTGATACTGACATACTCTTTATGAAAAGCATGCTAAGTGACAGAGTAGCTACCTACTCTGGGGTAAACAAAGTAATCACAGAAAAGGTTCAGAAGCGACAGAAAAGGCAGATGCGAGAAGTGACAAGAGAGAGAGCAATGTGATCATGCTGAGAATGTACAGGCTGATATTGATTCACCTATTAGCTCTGATGAGGACGATGACATTGATGAGGCCAGCACTGCTGAACCAAAGAGAAAACATCGGAGAACAGTGAAAGGGGGAATTTCAATTTTTGTGCCCCATGATATTCTGAAGTTGGCAGAACTTGTTTCATGCAGTGTTTGAAACAACATCTCGCTGACCCAGCTGAGTGCAATTGTGTACTCCCTTGTATCTGCATGTGGTGGAGATACATCAAAGCTGAGTCTAAATGCAAGGATGGCCCACCGATACCGAGCTTCCATCGTGTCAGAAATAAGTTTAAAAATCATGGATGAATGGCAACTATCAGACAAAGTACTGGTGCACTGGGATAGTAAACTTATGGACACGCTGGATTCCAAAGGCACTGATGACCGCCTGCCCATTCTTGTGTCTGGTGTCAATGGCACAAAGCTTCTTGGAGTCCCACCTCTTCCGCATTTGACTCAAAAAGCTGGCCTGGTTCAAGGAGACTTGATATCAACAGCAACCAAACAACTTCTGGTCGATTGGGAGTGTGAACAGAATGTTGTTGGTATGGTTTTCGACACAACTTCATCCAATACAGGTAAACCTATTTCAAACATCAGCGTGAATTTATCACGACATTAATACCAAAATACAGTGAATGATTTAACAGAAATCTGCAAAAAGCACGTGCCTGAAATGGTGGCCTTAAACTACAATTACATTTTTTTTCAGGACAAAAAACAGCTGCTTGCATCTCCCTCCAAAAGGAATTAGAGGGTGCCGTATTCTGGTGCGCCTGTCGCAGGCATGTGGGTGAAGTCATCCTAGGTGTTTGCTGGGATTGCTTGAAAGTGGAGGGCTCTTCAAGTCCAAACATAATGGTTTTCCAGAGGTGTCATATAAGCTTTACAAAATAACAAGGAATATTATTATCTAATGAACAAATTTAGTGGAATTTCTTTTATTAGACTTATAAGATATACTAACACCAAGCAAATGATCGATCATATCAATCTTAATACCCCTAAAACAATATTATAGATTAGTACGAAATACAATAATCCCAATAATTGCATTTGTAGGTTCAAGAGCCATTTCTCTCAACTGGCGTACAATGAAAAAAAGAAATACTACTACCCCGCAATGCCTGGAGTGTTTGAGGAGCGCCAGCAGGAGATGGCTGACTTCTTCCGTGAATCTCTAGCCCAACCATTTACACGTGGCGACTACAAGGAGCTGGTAGAGCTTTGTCTGCTGCTTGTAACTAAAGGATCCGAGCCAGTGAACTTCACAATGGTCTACCCCGGCGCACTTCACAAAGCAAGGTGGATGGCTAAACTGCTCTATACCCTCAAGATTGTTCTTTTGTCAGGCCAGATCAAAGAGCAGTTTCCCAAAGCCAAGGTTGTGACTAAAAGTCAAATCAGCAAGTTGAACGGTTTGCTGTGTTCACAGTCGCTGTTTATGTCCCATGGTGGATTGTTTGCCCCGTTCCAGCAAGTGCGCCACTGAATGACTTGAATTTGGTCGAAATCTTGGATGAATTTGCCCCATATGATGCCACAATAGTTGACAAAGCACGTGTGGCACTCGGTAGACACACTTGGTACCTAACTGAGGAGTTGGCCCCACTGGCTTTGTTCTCGTCCCAAGTACAAGAAATGACAAAAGAGGAGATGAGGAAGGCCCTTCTTTGCCATGAAGGCACTGAAGTTACTAAGAGAGAGGGGCTCAATCATGGGGGCTATGGAAAGCCATATCTTCCCCCTGTCCCAGAAAGTGGCACTGCCCTGGTGGACCTAATTGGGCCTGACTCAAGCCGGTTCTTCACCATTTTAGGCATGCCCTATCAGTTTCTCCATAGTCCAGCCAGTGAATGGGCGGATCATGATGACTACCTGAACATGAAACGGGTTGTGGACAAGCTTCAGGTCATCAATGAGGCTGCAGAGTGTGGTGTAAAACTTTGCCATGACTTTCTTAATGTTGCCAGGGATGAGGAGCGCTTTCAAGAAGTCCTTCAAGTAGTTGAAAATGACAGACTCCGTGTTCCTAATCAGCGCAAACGATCATCTGTTTCCGAACAGAAATCATGGTTTCTTGCTCTAGAGAAATAATACCTTGTGAATATATGATAAAACCCCTTAATGTACCATGAGAGAATAAGAATGATTAACTTTTTTGTGTTAGTGATAACAGCTTTTAATTAAGACAGGCAAATGATTTGTGTTAATATCCCTTATGATGGTTGTGTAATCTCATATATAGGCGCGTATGCCGTATAAGCAAAATCGCTATTTTTCAAATTGCTGGTGCTCACTCGAATATGCATGAATCTTCAAAAAATTGCACGTGGGTATTTTTTATGTCAATATGCAACACCAAAATTTTGAACAGCATTGTAGGACTTCTGACACCAGTTTGTAATAAAAAGTCATCCGTTGTCAGTGAGACAGACCCTTATTACAAATTGTTTTTTCTCGAAGGTCACTGCTAAGGCTTGATGAGTAAATTGAAGTTATAATAAATCTTTCTTTAAGTTAGTGACCCTCTGCGTGAATTCTTTATCCTCCGCTTACTTCTGTACCCCTGATTTTAGTGTGTATTTGATAATGAAATAGTTTGTTTGAATAGCTTTTAATCAATAAATTGAAGTCACATTCGGCTACAAGTTCAATCTCAAATTCGAAATATAATACGGTCAAGTTCAGGTTTTTTCTTCAACTAGTCTTAACATTAAATAATTTAAGATCTATCGTTGCCCGTCCACTACATCCCTCGCAGTAGTTTAGGTTAACAGCTCTCAATATTCTCTCTCAAACTCAAAATTCTCTCGTAACTCTGTTTCAAACCCAAATCTCACACACTAACTCAATTTTAGTCTTTAACGAGCAAACCCTCTCAAAGGCCTACTCAGAGAATTACCAGATCGCCACCTGGCCTATCACTCATTCCCGATGAAGCACAAGATATCTTCTAATGGGTTTTTCCCTGCCTGGGAAAATGAAATGTGTATTGACTCACCGTGTAATTAATATATAAGTAGAGGAAAGGGTAGGTTTTAGAAAAGAAATACACAGCAAGATGATCACATTATACGGGGAAATTTTAATTTCTGAATGCCTTACAAGGGCAACACCCTTCTCTAAATTAAATAATCTGATGTGGAAATGGATCAGCCTTCAATATAGTGTCATTTTCCTTTGTTAACATCATGAAAAATGTGTCTACCGGTTTAGGATGACTAATTCTTGTAACTTGGGGTGGAAAGTGCTTTCTTTAGGAGGAATAATTTGTACGACGAGTTGCCTAACGACTCTTATAGTTTTTGAAAGGGATGAATAAATTAAATTTTCATAAATCTCATAAAGTTCATAAATTTTATAAGTAAATCTCATAAAGTTCATAAATTTTATAAGTAAAAATGGAAAACTTTTCCCCCCCTTTCCCCCTCCCCCCCCCCCTTCCCCCCCCCTTTTCCCCCAATAAGTTCATCTTCTAGACCAGCAATCAGGATCTTTAAATGAGTTCTGGTGGTCTGCCTGCATGCGACCACAGACTATCCATTTCCTTGTACCGACTGCGGAAGTGGTGCAGTTCATTGGTTATCTCTCTTTTTTCCTTTTTGTTTTGTCAATATAATTGCGTTTATTCTTCTGGCGTACGCAATTCATCTCGTTTGTTTCTTCATCTTCTGTCACAATTTCAGGTTCATCTCCTTTTCTTCTCTTTCGTCCAATATGGTCCTTAAGAAGGTTTTTTAATCTATTCCCTTCTTCGGGGTCTACTTTAGTATTTTTCGCAAATTTTCATACTTCCCTTCTTTCCTGCTCCACAGACTTTGGGGTTAATGAGAATTTGCTCATCATTTCCATGTTATAAATTTCCTCTGAAATTTCATCTTCAGACCATTTACGCTTATGGTTCATGACTTGATTGATCTCTTTTTCACTCACTTCTTTAGTTCTTCGCTGTTGGAAGAGCATTCATTTGGCGCGCTACAGGGTTTTTCCCTTCGCAATCGCAGTATCGTAAAACTTCTCCCACCAGCTTTGTTCTTTCTCCCGTAACTTTAACTCTATCATTGGTGGATTCATTTAGCACGATAATGGATGCATTCCTTTCTTCATTCACGCAAACCAGTTGCGGTTCTACCCTTAGGTTTAAAGGGGTTTCTCTCGCCTCTACGATTAGAGTGGATCCCTCCTTCAACGGGGAAGGAGTCCGTACTTCTAAAATTGCTCCAGCTAAAGGGGCAATGGAAGTGGACTCTCGTATTAATAGAAGAGGGAGGTTATTTACTTCTTTTCTCTCCGTGTTTTGGTCATCTTGGTTTGGGACTCATCAATTTCATAATCAAGGGGATTTGTATCTCATTTATGTAAGCCACAAACCCCGTGCCTTTACCTGCAATATGTATGAAGTTTGCTCGGATGAAATCTGCCCTTAAAATAAAGTTTAATCCCTCAGGCAATTCTTTAACAAGCAACGCAGTAAGATCATATTTCTTGCGCTCAATGCCTATTTTTGTTTTTGTCCCATGGTGGTTAGGACTTCATTTACCACCTTATGGCTAGTCATTTTGACCTGGGGTTGAAATCTAACAGTGTCGATTGACCCTTCCCTTGCTAGACAGACATCGGCCCCTGAGTTCAAAAGTTCAAGAGATACCATGGGACCCTTTACATTCAAATTTTTTTCCTTAGCACTCTTCATTGCACAACCTTCGTTTATTTTAACCTGGTCACTTCCCAGGGGCATTCATTCGAGGGAGATTCTTCAGTTATGTCTTTATAGCTGAATTCCGTCATTTCCTGTATCGGGATGGGCAATGCCCCTCAGGCAATTCTTTAACAAGCAACGCAGTAAGATCATATTTCTTGCGCTCAATGCCTATTTTTGTTTTTGTCCCATGGTGGTTAGGACTTCATTTACCACCTTATGGCTAGTCATTTTGACCTGGGGTTGAAATCTAACAGTGTCGATTGACCCTTCCCTTGCTAGACAGACATCGGCCCCTGAGTTCAAAAGTTCAAGAGATACCATGGGACCCTTCACATTCAAATTTTTTTCCTTAGCACTCTTCATTGCACAACCTTCGTTTATTTTAACCTGGTCACTTCCCAGGGGCATTCATTCGAGGGAGATTCTTCAGTTATGTCTTTATAGCTGAATTCCGTCATTTCCTGTATCGGGATGGGCAATGCATATATGCACATCCCACATTATGCAAAATGCATTACACAAGTGGATACTGCAAGTTTGATAAGAAATGCATGTTCCACCATCTTACGGTCTGCAACACTTGTGAAAGATATGGGAGTTGCAAATACGAAAAAAAATGCTGATACCACCACCACCCTCAAAGGAACGCAATGAGGGAACAGAAAAAATGAACATCAAAGAAGAGTAGCAATTTTTTAGACGCAGCTAAAACATTTCAGCTGCTAAATACTCCAGCAATTACAAAACCAGCTGACAAATATAAATATAGAAATCCGAGAGCCGGACAGAAGGTACGAACAAAGACACTTCATGCGTTATCGGGACAACAGGTACCAACAAAGATAAAAAGAGGTAAATTCTCGGAGGACCACAAGGCAATGAAACCACCACCCTCATTGGAAAACAAAGTAGAACCACCTGTATGCGAAAAAGAAAGAGAAAAAATAAAAATAATCCTAGCCAACATACAGGGCCTTAAATCAAACCAGTCCACGAACGAAGTTGCATACCTGAAAGGACTCATGCAAGAAGCTGGAGCAGACTTTGCATGCCTCACGGAAACTCATCTAAAGGACTGCCAGGCGAATTGTGAAAATTGTGAGTCCTGTATTAACAAAAAAGAAATACAAATTGACAACTACAACATCCTCCGAGCCGACAGAACAGTGAGACGTAAAGGAGGATGTGCTATTTACACACGCGAAAGGCACACAGCAGAAATGGCTATAAGTACCTCAAACAACTACGTAGAATATGTAGCAGCAAAAATTGAAAAATTAAATATGGTACTAATTGTAATGTACAGACCCCAAAACACACCAACCTCAAAATTTTCAGATTCCATTAAAGAGGTAAGAAACTTAGTAAAAGATCTACACTCTCCAACCCCAAATATTTTTCTCTGTAGTGATTTTAATTTCCCATTCAGGAAATATAAAAGGATAGGAAAAAATATATGTATACACCAGGACAAGGGGGGCACACAAGAAGACCAGGAGCAGGTAAAAATGCTACTAGCTTTAGCTGATGAATTTATGTTAACACAAGAAATAACAGAAAACACAAGAAAAAACAACTGCCTAGATTTGGTATTCACAAACAACAGTAATCTAATTGATAATGTAGAAATATCCCCAACTATGATATCAGACCACAATATCATTGAAATAACAACTTATATAAAGGCAACAGGAAAGGAAAGAACACGCACAACAGAAAGAAGCAAATTCAAAATTTTTAATTTTCACTCCAAAGCTATAAACTGGGAAGATGTGACATCCAGCATGGAAGTAATAGATTGGAAAACCATTTTCGAGGCAAAGACAATGGAGGAGATGCTAATGACGTTAGAGGAGACGACGCTAGAAATTGTGGAAGAACGTGTCCCAAAGATACAACAAAGAGGAAAGAGAAGCAGGTTCGAAAGACAAAAGAGGGCATTGTTCCGAAAGAGAAAAAGAGTGACTGCAAAATTAAGTAATTGTAAAGATAACATCATCAGAAAAATATTAAATGATAAACTACAAAGTATCGATGTCGTCATACAGGAACAAATCGAGAAGCATACAGAAAAAGATGACGCTATAGAAGCAATAAAGGCTAACTCAAAGTACTTCTCTAATTTTGCAAAAAGAAAGTTGAAAAACCAAGTGACTATCGGACCTTTAAAAAATGAGAACAGGGATTTATCTAATGATCTAACAGAAGTATCTGAAATATTAAAAGCTCAGTATGAATCATTTTTCAGTATCCCAAAAACTGACAAATTGATATGCGATAGAAACACGTTCTTTGAAGAAGAACCACGGGGAAAGTATAACAGATTTTGACTTTATGATGGATGATATTACACAAGCTATAGGGAAACTAAAAACACACTCAGTGGCAGGACCGGATAAATGGAATGCCACACTGATCAAAAACTGCAAGAATGCAATTGCTGAGCCCCTATACTGGATATGGAGACGATCATTAGACACGGGAGAAATACCGGGCATCCTGAAGAGTGCGAACATAGTCCCAATATATAAAGGAGATCGATCCGAGGCCAAAAACTATAGGCCAGTGTTGCTTACATCTCATCTCACTAAAATATTTGAAAGAATAGTACATAATACATAAACTGAAATATATGGGAATAACAGGAAAAGTAGGGAAATTGATATATAATTTCCTTAGTGAGTGGAGGCAAGTCATTACAGTACAAGGAGTATCTTCATCAGAATCAGAGGTCCTCAGCTCGGTACCACAAGGAAGAGTATTAGCTCCACTACTATTCATAATCATGCTAACTGACATAGATGAGGACGTTACCAGAGACAGCACAGTAACATCCTTTGCGGATGAGACAAAGATCAGTAGAAAAATAAGAAACCCAGAAGACATAGGATCTCTACAAACTGACATAAACAAAATCTATAAGTGGACTGAAGACAACAATATGAAGTTTAACACCGAGAAATTTCAGCTATTATGGTACGGAAAAAGAGAAGACCTAAAGTCCAAGGAATATTATACCCCAAATGGACAGGAAATTCAGAGAAATTCCAGAGCAAAAGATTTAGGGGTTGTAATGACAGATGATGCGAAATTTGAAACACAAAATAAGATAGCAGTAAACAGAGCAGAGAGAATAACGGGTCAGATATTGAGAACCTTTAAACGAAGGGATAGGAATGTAATGATTCCTCTACTGAAAACCCTGATAATACCCAAATTGGAATACTGCTCGGTCCTAACATCCCCATATAAAAAAGAAGACATTAGACAGCTGGAGGGGATCCAAAGAAGCTTCACAGCCAAGATCAATGGGTGCAAAGAACTAAATTACTGGAAAGGTTACAAGAACTAGACCTATATTCACTGGAAAGGAGAAGAGAGGGATACACCATTATTTACACTTGGAAAATAATGGAGAAACTAGTCCCTAATCTTACTCTGAATCCCATAACTCCCCAAACGATGGTGGAAAGTAGAAGCGGTAGACTGTGTCGTATTCCCAAATTGGAGGCGAGACAGGGAACATCCTTAACCCTGAAAGAAAATAGTTTTGTAGTGAGAGGACCAAAACTGTTTAATCAGTTGTCCAAAGACCTAAGAAACATGAAGGGAGTTGCAGTGGAAATCTTCAAAAGAAGACTAGACACCTGGCTCAGAACAATCCGCGATGAGCCAGGTGTACCTGGCTATGTGAGGTGGAGAGCGCAAGAATCCAACTCACTACTTCACCAGGCCAACTCGAGAGGATGGGTGACAAGCTTGACCTTCGCGAAATGAGAAGTCATTGCGCGGAACCTTTGTAAGGTTGTAAGGTAATGTGGTGTAACATTGGAGAATAGTTGATTTCTCTACTTTTGGGAATAAAATCCTAGAAGAAGGCTATTACTTTATCTACACCAACAATTCCCAACCCATGGTATGTGGAGCTCTTTTAGGTAGTACACAAGATAATTTTAATATGCAGCTTGCTAATTACTTTAATGATAATGTACAGTATTTAAAAAGTAGTAATAGTTGCAGATGAAAAACTCGCAACTTTCTGACTGTGTTACTTAAAAAAGCATGGTGGTATGTTGATCTAAAATGGTTGGGAACCCCTGATCTCAGTGTCAACTTGGCCTGTATTAAAAAAAAGTTTGATAGTTATAATATGTTTTAAAAGTAATTCTTAATTTGGCAGTGAAGTGGCTCATCAGTGGAAGGTCAAAGTGAATTATTTTATGACGTTTTTGTTATTGTCTTAAACTTTTAAGAAAAATTCCTTTAAATGGAAAGGGACCATTCTAATTATGTAGTTGTAAAGTTTTTATTTGTAGTCAGCATGGAGATTTTTTGAAAACTGAAGATGTGCTTTGAACATTTTAAGTGTTTGGCCAGAGAGACCATCTTGGGCTTCTAGTTTGCAGTTGGTTTTGAATCTGGAATTGAGCAGTGTGGCTGCTTTATTTAGAAGGGGAAAGGGGGTTTTCATAGAGTAAAATATACTATAATATTAAATAAACGCAGTTCATCTTGCATGTGCATGCTTGTGCAATAAGTCATTACAAGGAATGAATTTTGTTTTCAAACAGGGCATGACGCAGCTGCTTGACTGCCCTGATGCTGAGCCTTTCATGATGGACATTCTTCCTCATATTGCTGGTGCTTTTGATGATGTTAATGCCTTGGTCAGAATTGCCTTCATGAAACTACTACTCAAAGTAAAGGCAACTAGACTTATTAAGTAAGGTTACTTTCCACTTTAATTTGAATTCATAACAATGTGAGGAACAAACTACTGTTTATAATCCTTTATAAAGTTGTATAACAATACCTTCATATTACATGACAACAGATCATTTGTAGCAAACTTGTAAAATATTTCCAATTTGAAATTTGGGAGACCTGTATCATTAAATAATTTATATGCTACAGTTTTCATGCCATATGGGCTACGTCATAGCCACTTGTAACACCGCTTCCTGTTGATCAGCAAAGTTAAGCGACATTGGGTCTGGGTAATAGGTGGATGGGAGACCATCCTCCGCATCCAGATTATGTAGCAACCTGTGGTTCGAATCCCACGTAAAGCTGTAGGTCCCCTCTGTCATGACCGTAGATGTTGCGAAGAAGATTAAACAAACCTAATCATTATTATTTCATGCCATACATTTAACTTTCATCAGAAAAGATTCTCCTCAGTTTATATGAAATGAAAATGGGCTGAAAGTTATGTAGCACTTAATTATAGAATGAACTTTCCATAAATTAATATCTTCAATAAAATTGATCCACATGCATACATTATCAAAAATCTTTTTTCCCAATGAATTGGCTTGAAAAATTGATTCATAAATGAAATGTAAAGTGGATTAGATTCTTGACATGCCACAAATGTATGCAACTAGTAGTGAATTTATTCAAATTCAGACTATTTAGAAAAGAATACAGGTGACAGAGTTTTACAATTTTTAGTTATTCATTATGACATTAATATATTCACAGTATTCTCATCTGAATATGCCCTTGGAAGCATAGAGGCATTTTAGGCAAAATTAATGGCATTTAGCTTATTTGTTGCATAAAAATAGTGAGTGGCAAGTAATAATGATAGAGACAATCAAAAAAAATAATAGCTATAATAATAAATATAATATAAAGTTTACAAAATGTTACATGATTTTAAACTAAATGATTTATTGCATATTTAGTAGAAAATTTGTAATAAAATAATATAATTTATAATACTATAATCTTTATTAGTAAAAATAAATACTGTATTACAATTTACACTATCACTAATTTTTAATAGAACCTATTCATTTTTTGTGTGTAGTTTTGCCCTTTAGCTTTAGGCTTTACTGGGCTCTCAGATTAATTATGAGATAAAAGCATTTTATACATAGGTAGTTGTGATTTGATAGTACAGATAAAGTTGGTTTATCCAACAGTGCATCATCTGCAAATTTGGATTATCCACAGGTGTTTGGGGTCCTCTGAAATACAGCATGTAAAAATATTACTGTATAATAAATACAGCCATCCCCCGTTTAACGACCGGGTTCCGTTCCGACGACCAGGTCGGTAAACGAAATGGTCGGTAAATGAAAGCCTTGTTTTACGGCTTAAAAATCCAACCTTCACCCCCATTTTTATACCTTTTTCATTTGTTTATGAATCTTTGTTCATTTTTATATAAAATAACATTTTGCCAGAAACAAAGAGGTCTAATGGAAACACAATCTTTAGTAAATTTTTTTTATTTTGCAAAGCTCTTACAGACATACTGTACATATAAAAATAAAAACACGATCGGTTGCGGTTGTATCTGCGGTTGGTCGATAAACGAGTAGGTCGTTAACTGGGGGATGGCTGTATTGTATTAATTTTATTGTGTAAATATGTACATTGTACATTTTAAATATAATTCTCATTTTTATTGTGAAAAATTATATATATATACAGTAAATACAAAAATTCTTGCCAATTTCCAGAAATTTTCCCCGCTTTTCTCCAGAAATTTAGTAAAGTGCATTAAGTTTGGGTGAGTACAGGTAGTGCTGCTGTTGTAGGTTACATACAGTAATGTAACTACAGCATGTTATTGTACAGTACTATACTTCTAGTGAGTTATAATAGAGCAACTTTCTTCAAATGCAATTTAAAGCACTTTTTTATACCTATTTTTTCATAGAAAACATTGGATTATCTGCAAAATTGGATTATCTGTACTTCCTCTAGACAGGCCACAGAGAGCTGACCCTGGCCCCAGGGAAAGATTGGTATATGGGCCCCCCTGTTTACTCAGTATTTTATTATGAATGGTTTTTGTGTACATAACAAGCAAACTGATTATATGTCCAAGTCATTATTCAAAACATACAGTATGAATAAACAACTCGGAAGAAAATGACCATTTTATTTTTCGAATTAGTTATATTAACCCTTTACTGCCCAAACGGACGAATTTGTAACCTATCAAATAATTGCTCTCATAACTTAACTCTACAAAAAATTTGGATGGTAAAGGGTTAATTCTATCACCATACAATTTACAAATGCAGTACCAGTCCATGCAGGCAAGACAGTTGTTTACTGCAAGATTTTCATAATTAGAAGTGTACTTTCTTTGCCTTCTCTCAAGCAGTGGTAAATGATTCTGATGAAATTTAAAGTATGGGCTAACTGGCTTTCAATTACAATGGTTCCCAGATCTGTCAGTTGGTGTTAGGCATTGGTGGACCTCGGATAATATTTTACCACCTGTTTTCAGTTTGACTGATAATCTCTCTAAAATGTATGTTCATTAATTATATTTCCTCTGTTATTTAATCAATTGCTTTATTAATATTTCTAGATTTTATTTGCCCTCTTTCTGGGCCCCCTAGACGTCTGGGCCCCGGGATTTAACCCACCTTCCCCACCCTCTCAGCGGCCCTGCCTCTAGAACATGGATGTTCGGATAAACCATCTACCCATTGCATATGCCCCCCTTTTTTAAAATTGAAATGAAATTGAAACCAATTCTTTGAATAAAAAAACCTGATAAATGACAGATTAAAGTAAATAATGATATAAGTAAAGTTAAAGTAAGTTATATATATATATATATATATATATATTTTTTTTTCTTATTTTATATATATATATATTTCTCCGTATATTACTTAAAGAATCAATTGAAGCATACTAAAATTAAAATATTCACCTTAAGAAATTTAAAATCATAAATTACTGACACCACTGGCCTTTCCATTGGAACACAGCTTTTTTCTTGACTCCAGTACATTCAAAATAAATTTGCCTATTTTCATAACCAATTCTATCTTGTGATGCTTCTGTTACCACATTTACAGCATGTTCTACTCCCTGGCTGTGACAGGGAAAAGGAATAAGATGAAGTGGTTCATTTCAAACTTTAAGATGATCATCATTTGTAAAATTCTGTAAAATAGGTGGAGGGGTGATGGTGTGGTGGGATTTGGTTAACCTAATGGCCACACCAGGAAATAAGAAATTTTTAAATTTAAGGCCTCCACAAAACCAGGCTGCTCACCTTGAAGGGTTGTTGGATCCAGGCTCACTGCCCAGACCTCCGATTCCATGACTGCTGGCTCGTACCACCAACAGTTTCTCACTTGTTTTACAGTTCTTACAAGAGTAGCTTCCTTCTGTTAGTGCTTCAATATTTTTGGCATCTTTTTCTTGATAAAATTTATAGTTCTTTTTGTTTAATAATGGTCTTCAGTTTCTCAGACAGATCTAGCTTGAATTTAGTTCCTTCCTTTATAATCTTTATTCCTTTTTGTTAAATATTCTATGTATTTTCTATTTTAACATTTCTACAAACACCAGATTGTTTTCCCCACTTCTCACAACTGTCACAAACTTGTTTTGACACACATGCCGGTTCTTGTTAAAATATTAACAATTTAGTACTAATGCCATTCGCTAACAGGCTCTAACACACGACTGCTCAACTATTACTTTTTTTTTTAATATTAACACAAATGTTTTATTCCTCATTCCTTGCTCACAGGTTTTACGAACAAATACGTTAAGTTATCTTTATTATTTAAGCTTTAATCTTTAATATTTGTTCTTTATTAATCTTTCTACTTAGTCTTTATTAATCTTTATTAACATACTTACTATTTAATCTTTGTTATAACTTATTATTTAAGCTTTATTAACAACTCACTATTTAATCTTTAATCTTTACTCTTTACTAACACCTTTATTTTTATCTTTATTCCTCTGGAAAGAGAGAGAGAACCATGAAAATCCTATCTATAAAACTATATTTCAATCAAAAAATAAATAAATTTAATCCATAAATAATAATAATCAAGGCAAGGGGGAAAAAGGGTTCACCCTCCACAATGGTTTCATTGTCCCAGTTGATCATGTTAGGATAATAGTCTGCTTCAAAGTTCAGTGCTTTTGGCAGCTCAAAATTTCTTGCATTGGTGCTCCTAGTTCTTGCTTGAATGATGTGCTGAAGAGCCAGCTCTCTGACCTCTCTTCTTGCGTCTGTTATCATTCAGAGTAAGATATTCTCTGGGTGGGCAAAATAGGCATTATTTCTGAAGACACGCTCCATAACACTGGGGAACAAATTTTAACTTTTTTTTTGTTTCTTGGACGTGAACAGGTCGGTCTTATAGGATTTTTTCCGCTGATTCCGAATATAGCCGTAGAATTTCTCTATCACCCAAGGTTACTGAGAAATTTGTATTTTAATATTTATTCGAAAAGTGTATAGAAGTTAGTAAAAATACTTCATAAAAATTATATTAGTGGCAGATTGGCATTTAAAATATTCTTCTTAAAACTTCTTTGTCACTGATTTTCTCTTGTAGTTTTCATTAGGAGCTTCTCGCATCAATGTCCAGCAGTAATCAGCTAACATTGCCGGATTCCACCTCCCTTGGTAGCATTTCTCCATAGTAGCTATATCTTGGTGGAACCTTTCTCCATGCTCATCGCTTACGTCGCCGAGGTTTTCAGGGAAGAAATCTAAATGGGAGTGCAAGAAATGGATTTTTAGTGACATATTACATCCTAATAACCTATATGCTTCAATCATGTCCTGCACTATTTTTTCATAGTTAGAGGCTTTGATGTTCCCTAGAAAATTTGTGACAACATTCTTCATGGCCTCCCATGCCACTTTTTCTTTTCCTCTCAAGGCATCATCAAACTTTTGATCTTTCATGAGCTCTCTGATTTGGGGACCAACAAAGATCCCTTCTTTTATCTTTGCATCGCTAAGTCGTGAAAACTTTTTCTTCAAATATTTGAATGCCTCATCTTCCTTGTTCATTGCTTTGACAAAATTTTTCATGATGCCAAGTTTGATGTGAAGTGGCGGTAAGTATATTTTCTTGGGGTCAACTAAGGGTTCATGAGACATATTCTTCAGTCCTGGGATACATTTTTGACGAAGTGGCCAATCCTTTACAAAATAATGCGAATCTCTGGCTCTGCTGTCCCATTCACAAAGGAAGCAGCAGAACTTCGTATAACCGAGCTGCATTCCCAGAAGAAGCGCGATGACTTTTAAATCCCCACATATATACCAACGAAACTGGTCATAATTAATCTGCTGAAGGATGAGTTTCATATTTCGTAAGATTCCTTCATGTGGACAGCGTGCCCTACAGGAATGGAAGGGTATTTATTTCCATTGTGAAGTAGTACAACCTTGAGGCTTAGCTTCGAAGAGTCAATAAATAAACGCCAATCTTCAGATTTGTGCTCATGACCAAGAGCTAACAGCAGTCCATTTACATTATTACAGTAGCATAAACCACCTGACGAGGAGAAATACTGCATCAGATCTTTTTGGCGAGTGCGGAACGCCGATATGCTTGTATCTTTTGCCAGCAAATTCCATTCACATAACCTGGAGCCCAATAATTCCCCTTTCTTTTTTGGAAGGTCCAAATCTCACGAGATCATTCAGCATAACCTGCGTTATCATGTGTGGTTTATTTGATTCAGGTTGCTGAAAGTCTGTATCTTTAGTATCATCAATTTCCATTGGTTCAACTTCAGACTCTTCATCCAGTGTCCATGACTTTGGGGGAGTTGGAATTGGGTTATCATCGTCATGTAGTACTGGTCTAATGGCAGATGCAAGATTTGGGTATTGAATTTTGTTTATTTTTGGCAGAGAATCCTGAAACGTTAGTCATACAAAAATAGCAATCCGTTAGGTGATCCTTGGGCTCTCTCCAAATCATTGGTATGGCAAATGGCATAGATTTGCGGGTACCTTTAATCCAACCCCTAAGAGTGACGGCACAGGAAATGCATGAGATATGAAGTGCCCAGGATTTGTCTTGGTCGCCTACCTTACATCCAAAATAAAGTTCGTAAGCCTTCTTCACGAGTGGGGTCATTGTCTTCCTCTGTGCCATTATGGTCAGTTCTCCACATACGTAGCAAAATGTATCTCTGGGATTAATACAGTTTCGATTCATGCTGGTGGAAAATTATTGAAATCACAGAAAACTTTTTGGAATGAAAAACCAATTTTTTCTACTATGAAAATTTTTAAAATTTGAGCAAAACTTGAAAAAAATTTATTTCTTTTTTATTAAAAATCTGTTTGTTTAAATAGCTATATTTTTTTAATGCAAAAAATACTATTAAATATAGTTAACCTGGAAAAAAAAGAAAGTAAAATTAAATTAGTACACTTAATTTTAACTAATATTTTGGGAAAACTCTGAGTAAATGGAAATATTATTTTCTCGAAAACTATGGGTGATAGAAAAATTCTGAAACCATATTTGGAATCAGCATCAAAAGTTCTATAAGAAACACCAAATAGTTTTCAAGAAACAAAAATGTTGTTCCCTAGTGTAATCATCCAATGCTTTTTATCTAAGCCTTTAAGCAAGTGCATGATATACCAAAAATTAGATGCTTCCTCATTTGCCTTTGGAGCCTGGAGTGTAAACCAGCATTATAATTTTTACTAGGTCTTGGATGTTTTTGTCTGGATTTCGTGTAGAGACATATAAGCACAGGATCCTGTTTGCTCGTGCTAGCCGTCTTGCATGATGGAGGGCACTTGGGGATCTGGTGGCTAATGCTTGTGAGATGGGTCCAGATTGTATGCTAATGCACATTTCATACATATATTTTTGGTCACTGCTGAAACTTTTAACAATATTGGCTGAAACTTCTTTAATGTTGCCCTCTACAGGGGTATAATCAACTATATCCAGTTTGGTCAAATCCTCTCGGAGTTTATTTCCAAGAGAACCTTTGAAGGTGTTTGGTCCCGAAGTTTTTCCATCAATTGCTTCAAATGCGTGCCTGAAGGGCAGTTCATTTGCATGCAAAAGGCAAATCAGCCATTGTACCAGCCTGTCCAGATATAATTCAATCAATTTTAGCACTCCACCAATCCTGCCAGTGTTCACTGGGGTGCCATCGCATAGCAAAACTTTGAGGGATTCTTTGCTATTAGAATCAACTATAAAAGTTATTATTTCATCTGCAATACAACAAGCAGTTCCGTTATCTGGAGCTATATGATCTATGTAAACATCATCAGGTTCTTTGACTATTACATAATGTTCTTTGTACTCCATTCCCTTCTTTGTCTTAGTTTGATCTTTTCTACCATCAAATCCAATGCCTTCAATCTGTGTGTTCTCTGATTTCACTTTGATTATGTTCTTTTTAGCCACATGTATTCTTTCTCTTTCCACTTTTTTCCTATCCAACATATTGGTTTCGTCTAATATTCCCATATCCTTCAAAGCTGCATTTACTATAGCTGCAGTAGCTCTGTAACTTACACAGTATCTATCTGCTGTTATTGTTATCATAAATAATTCTGTTCTGATGGTTTTCTCTCAGCTCAAAATCTGCAACAAAGTCAATATCATTGCTGTCATCATCAATTTCCATGCTCTCATCTTCAATAATATGTAAAGGGTCCAGTTTGCTGGTTGAGGCGACATTCATATCTAGGCTTATCTTGGCTCTTCTTTCTAATCCTTTAACTCTATCGTGAGTCCTTTTTCTTGCAGAAGTCATTACTCTGTCGATTGGTCCTAGTAGGTTTTTTCTTTGTTTCTGCCCTGAAAAAGACTCCCACTCAATCATTGGAACTCTAATATCACGTCTGCAATCCGTTCGACTGATTTTTTTATCGTAACAAGTACAAATACAAGTGAAAATATCAAACATTTCATAGAATGTCTCCACCTTCTGCTGAAAACTGTTGTTTCTTTGTTTTAATGGTACTTTATTTAGCTTTGCTGCAGATTCTATCATTTGTTCAACTCTTATAGCTATTCCTTCATATCCTATATGTGGAAAGGAAAACTTCTCCCAAATGGCTTCCACATCTTTAGTGACAATTCTGTAACTTTCTTTTGCTGTTCTAGAACCTTTCGAAATCAGTTCTTATCGTTTTCTTACCAATAAATAATGCCTAAATATGTCAGCCTTTGAAGGAGTCATTGAAGGTGGAAATTCTGCAGGGTGACCACATGTTGAATTGTGCGTTTTGCTTCTTGTCACCATGATTTCACTTATTTAGGCCTAGTAGCATTAATAACAAGAAACTAATTGTTAAATTCTAGCAATTGAATCATTCAATCTGAATTTAATATAACTCATTCGGAATTAAATCATAACTCATTCAATCATAAACAATCTGAAACTAAACAAAAAAAATGTGACAATTTATATAATTCATCTAATCTATCTAAATTAATTTATGTAATCTAAATCTATCCAAATTAATCTAATCTACTTAATAAGACTTAATATAATGCATGATTGTCACATTTGGGGTTTATATCTGTGGAGAGAGTAAAATTGGGGGGGATGGTATGGAAGGGGTAAGGGGGGTCGCATGTACATTTTTTTTTTTTACAAGATGTTGAGATCATCATTTCCAACTACGTGCATACTATGGAATTGGAGAAACTCTATTTTTTATATGTTTCGACTCCCCTTAATGAACAGCTGGATTTTGCTGCGTACTGGCTGCCATCACCAGGCTGATGGATTCGTAGTCAGTGACGCTAACCACTACACCACTGAGGCGCTTACTGCACAGAATTAGCACTTTGTTACAATTTATACTATACTTGGCATCTTTAGGGGAAAATTGAAGGAACATTTATTTTATTTATTTTTGCCAGATACTGGAAATTAGTTCCAATGGAACACCTTCTTAATCGTTTGGCAGAAGATGTGAGTGCCGTAAGAACTCTGATCACTGAGCTCATTCACTCGTCCTTCTTTTCGGCACATTTGGAGGAACAGGTTCATTTCCAAATTTCTCTTAATTTTCATAAGTAAAATGAGAAGGATTATTTCCTACAAATAAATGATTTCTTTCCTTTGTTAGTTATTTTTTTGTATGTCGCAAATGGCATATTTCAATACTGTTCAGTTGTAGAAATTGAAAGAATTATTGTAGTTAAAGAATAAAAGAGTGACTTGAGGAGTAATCTTAAGATATATGAATTCCATAACTTTTATGTAATAAAACCTTTATTCCAGTGCCAAAATTGAACTTTAAAGTTTTACTTATTTCCGCAGGAAGTATTACAGCGTTGCATTTCCCTTATTGAATTGAACAGGAATGGAGCAAGAAGGTTCTATCAACACGCTTGTAAAAAACTTGACATTGAAGCCGCTACTCGATTTATTCTCTTCATTTGGAGAATATTGCATCGGTACATCCAGAGGGTCACCAATTGTCAGAGCTCGGTTAATAATTTATCTCCCCCTATGACTGATGGTACGTTATGTTTAAAGTATTTGAAATGTTCTGCCTTTAATTTTCATAGGGATAAAATTATTAAACTTATTTAGACTTGTTTAGCAGTTCAGCAGAGAGAACTAATAAACCTCCTGGTGTGATGGAACAAATCTCTGATTCGTAGATTTAGAAAATGATTGGGTACATTTTCCATTGGGTCTCTGAATATTTTGAAAAATATATTCCTTCCTAATGATTATGAGATTAATGGTTTTAGATTTTAACTTCATATGTTGTCATTTATTACATTTTAGCATTGGTTCATTATGTACGTACATGATCTACAAACCCATTTCTCATTTTCCTCGGGGTGGGCATGATGCTTGAATTCAGGAGTGAAAACGCATGAATAAATTGCACAAGGATGCAAGAGAGATCCCAACCTTAGGGATCTTGCATTAACTTCCATGACAAAGTTGGGGGTATACATTTAGTGGTACGTTAAGTGAAACCAATGTCTCCTTCTACGCACCTCACAAACTACTTCCATTTTTATGTTCATCATAAACTTTTATGCCACATTTATACAACTCCACATTTATTCACACTAATTACATCCTTTCATCTTTAACTCAGTTTCCCTCTACTTCTCATACCTACACACTCGCCGTTATATATCTTATTTTACAGTTAATTTTCTGCACCAATGTAGCATACTATCCTCCATTCTCATCTCCAGTGACTTCACCCAACACCATTCTGAACGTCCTCATTTCTCATACACTCAATCTGTAGTCCCTTTCTACAGTGAATTATCATACCAAACGTGTCTCATACCCATACATTGGTAGTGTTATCAATACACCATGTAAACCTCTTGCCACAAGACAGACAAAAATGGTAGGTTGAAGTTAAATAGAAATTCAGAAAAAAATAAACGAAGGTACAGAGAATTGACTGATAATTTAAAACATAAGCAAAGCTATAAAACAGTGTTATGTAATTCAGTAGGAGTTTGATCAAAAGAATATTCTTAGCCTCCCTTATCACATAAATTTTAAACATCTTCTGAACGTACAATTGGAGTTAACATAGTGGTGAAGTATAAAAATATGATTAAATCTCGCCTAATAAAGAACAGCCCAGATAATGCATCTGGCTGTGTCAACTTGATTTGATATAAAAAATGTGACTCCTTATATAAATCAAGCTGGGAAAACTTTAAATGTCACAGTAAAACAGCATAAATTTACTGTGTGTGTAGAATGGTGAATAATTGTAATGCATTGTTGAACTATATGTATAGATATAATCAGAGTATTATTTTGAGAGGAGGGGCGACAAGCTTGACCTTTGTGAAGTGAGGAATCATCGCATGAAACATTTGAAAGGTACGATAACGTTGGGTAATTGCCATACGCTCAAAAATAAATTTGAATAAGTAATTTTAGCATTGTAAACTAATCTTTATACAATATGGTCAAATATTGTATAATTTGTTTACAATGCTAAAATTATTTATTCAAATATATTTTTGGAAGTATCCCAATTACCCTGCGTTATCCCAATTACTCCATTGTACAGTATTTGGAAAAGTTTTAAAATTGTGCAGACATAAGTGAGAGAAACATTCTGGAATGGGTATTTATATACTTTATAAATAATTTCAATAACAGTTTGGGAATGTATAAAATGGACCGCATCTTGTTAAAATATTTTTTTCTTTAATCACTATTTGTAAAATTTTTGTTAATCCCTCCCAACTACCGTACTGTATTTTGTTTGTGCTGTGCACACACACATATATTTTCAGCTTGCCTTCGCCCTTTATTTTCTGATGAAGTGTACTGTTCAATATGTGAAAGGCCTTGAAATTGTTTCCCATTTTTCTTTGTGCGTCATATACACACACACACACACACACACACACACACACACACACACACACACACACACACACTAGCGGAACGACCCGGCGTTGCCGGGGTGGATGTTGAATGCTATAACCTAACCAAAAACCACGACTTAACCTAACCAAAAAACCGCGACAACCAATCGTCAGGGGCGTACAATTAACCTAACCAGCATTCAATTAACCTACCCGGGTATTCAATTAATCTAATCGGGCATTTAATTAACCTAATCAGCATTCAGTTGACCTAACCGGACATTCAATTAACTAATCGTCAACTGTACGCCCTTGACGATTGGTTAGGTTGTCGTGATATTTTCGTTAGCTTTAACGAAAATATCACGACAACCTAACCAATCGTCAAGGGCGTACAGTTATCCTACCCGGGCGTACAGTTATCCTACCCGGGCGTACAGTTATCCTAACTGGACATTCAATTAACCTAACCGGGCATTCAATTAACCTAACCGGGCATTCAATTAACCTAACCGGGCACACACACACACACACACACGGTTATTATATAATTGAGGGGTCCCGCGTCTTAAGGTACCTAAGCACCAAAATTAAAATTTGCCAGAAATCGCTTCCAAAGTTCAGCAATATTCTGGCAAAAGTATCTGTTATTAATTGAGCTAGAACGTTTATTTTTGGCTAAATTAGAGTTCTAAGTATGCTAATGAAGATGTTGATGAGTTTTTGGACTAGATTTTTATATTTTATATAATTTTTTTTTATTTTTGATTTTCTTATTATGCCGAACTTTGGGTGCGATGCCCAGCTGGCGATAGAGGTGAAAAAAGTAGTTCGCTTCATAAGGTTTTCAACCATACTTCTAGTGTCGTAAGGTCATTATAACCATGCGATAGAGGAGAAAAAAGTAGTTCGCTTCATAAGGTTTTCAACCATACTTCTAGTGTCGTAAGGTCATTATAACCATGCGATAGAGGAAGGGTGAAAATAGTGATATCCATCAAAAACACGTTTTCGCCTGTGGTGGGGCTTAGGTACCTTAAGACGCGCGACCACTCATATATTAGCCTGGTTAGTTGACCTAACCGGCCATATACTGTATATATATATAACCTTTGGTAATCTTTGGTTAGCTTCCACCCGAATTGTTCATTCTGACGAAGGTCAAGCTTTTCACTCCACCTTAGACCTACAGTTTAACGTGGAATCCGAACCACGCCCCACCAGCAGCCCAGCGTCTTAACCACTTGACTACCCAGGGTACCCATTTATCTACCAACCACTTGCTTTATTGTGTGGAAGGATGAACAGCTGGGGTTTGCTGCTCGCCGGCTGCCGTCAGCGGGTCTCGATCCCGGGGCCGATGGATTCGCATTTAGCGACGCTAACCACTACCCCACCGAGGCATATATATATATATATATATATATATATATATATATATATATATATATACAGGGTGGGCGGAAAGTAGCTCCCTATTTTGGATTGGTAAAAAAATACGTATATTATCCATTTATTTCAGAAGAAATAATATGAAAAGGTAGGCATACATGGTAGGTTTTCTCTGAAATTCAATGTGGGCTCCAACTCTTTCCACCAGCTTCTGGAGCCGCCCAGGAATGGCGTCCACTGACTTTAGCAGGAACTCCGGCGGGATGGAGGACATGACTTCCCGAATTCGGTCCTCCAGTTCTTCCAATGTCCTCGGTTTGGTGCGGTAGACTTCTTCCTTTACCCACCCCCAAAGAAAGAAGTCGCACGGTGTCAAGTCGGGGCTCCTGGCTGGTCATTGATGTGGACCACGACGACCCATCCAACGCCCAGGGAAGTGGGCATCCAGCCACTCACGGACAACAAGAGCGAAGTGCGGAGGGGCGCCATCTTGCATAAATATCAGATCGTCGATGTTCTCCCATGTGCTGACAACCGGCCAGACCTCGTTTCGCAACATAGCAAGGTACCGCTCAGCATTCATGGTGTTGCGCAGAAGGAACGGGCCCACAACCTGATCTGAGGTCATACCACACCACACCGTTACACTGAACCGATTCTGCCGTTTTTCAGCGGTAACCGTGCGACTTCTTTCTTTGGGGGTGGGTAAAGGAAGAAGTCTACCGCACCAAACCGAGGACATTGGAAGAACTGGAGGACCGAATTCGGGAAGTCATGTCCTCCATCCCGCCGGAGTTCCTGCTAAAGTCAGTGGACGCCATTCCTGGGCGGCTCCAGAAGCTGGTGGAAAGAGTTGGAGCCCACATTGAATTTCAGAGAAAACCTACCATGTATGCCTACCTTTTCATATTATTTCTTCTGAAATAAATGGATAATATACGTATTTTTTTACCAATCCAAAATAGGGAGCTACTTTCCGCCCACCCTGTATATATATATTAGGGTGGTCCAAAAAGTTAAAGCATCGACTAAGTTCTCTCCACAAGGTTGGTTTTATGCCTCTTGGTGTGGACAGTATTTGTGCAAAGTTTCACGTTATTCGGTTAATATTTAGGGGTCGCCCCACTTGCCCCCTTTTTGAAAATTTGGGAAAATATATAGACAACTGAATAACTAAATTTTTTTTTGGTTCTCAAAGAATATGAAAGAAAACAGTAAGACAATAGGACATGATAATGGGTGTATCTTCATTATTTCTTCTGCATCAGAGTCGCCTTGGATGGTATTGGTATCTGTTTTCGGTGGGCGGCTACGAGTTGTAGGAGGTACTGCTTCTGGTCCTCGTTTCGTGTCAGTGTCATTGTAGCGTTGTGCGAGAGCAATACCTCGCTCGGCAGCATCATTGACGACTTTCATCTTTAAGGCGCGATCTCTAAGTTCCCTGTAGTTCTTGTCATTTGGCCATTCCCGTGGATCTTTTTGAAGTAACTGGCGCGCTTCCTCCTTACCTCCAACTTTCAAGGCATCAAAGAGGGTCAATGTCCTTTTCGTGACGAAGGATGCCACATCATTTTCAACACCAGCTTCCGCCATGTCGATTCGTCGGGGGCAGCCATTCTTTTGGGGATGTTGGAGGTGTTGAACCATTCTCCTTTTGGTATCAGGATCGATCCTATTATCGAAGAAGGCCAGTCCAATCAGATGCTCCGACAAGTACCACAGGTGGCGTCTTAGAGCTGTCTTCGCCGCTTGTGCAGCTCCTCCGTGTGGATATTTTTCCAGAAGATGCAGCATTTTGAGATCATTGAGAGGAGCTTGTGTCCCCATTGGCGCTTCATGCCACTACTTGACGTAAATCAGACTGACAAATAAAGCCAGCTGAGTCACGTTTCGTTCTTCGCGTGCTGTGAGCTTGAATTGAAAGTGAAAGAGGTAGATTTTGAGCGCATATATCGCCTTCGCCATCCATCTCGCGTGGTGCATGGGACCCGGAGCTCGGATAAAGAGTTGACCACCAGTCTTTCCCCCCAGGAAGAGCAAAGATAGTTCAAGGAACTCCTTGTAGTCGTCACGAGGTTGGCTTGCCTGTAGAGCGTTACGTAAGTAAGTGAGCATCTCTTTTCTCATCTCTTGGAGTTGAGGGTTCTCGAACAAGCTGTCCGATGCTGAGACAAATGCTTCGTGGGAGAGAGATGGCCATTCCTTTTGAAATCGCTTAAAAAGGCCTGTTTCAGGACTTCCTGTTGAGCCAAATATTGAGGCAAAGACATCAGCAAGTACGACTTCAAGTATATGATGTCGACAACCGATCCAAACTAGCTCGTGACCCAATGCTTCTTCAATCCTGACACAGGCTCCGCGATGTAAACCCGTGTTTGACGCAGTGGTATCGAAGACGAGACCTCTCACATGCTGTTCCACGTTCCATAATTTCATAGTTTGAAGGCATGCCTGGGCCTGTGCTTCTCCAGTTCCTTGTTTCATCTTTGGGACACCAAGCAGCTTCTCCTGTCCATTGAATGTTATAAGGATTGCTATCCGATGCACATTCGTCTTCCCTTCAATGCCGGGGAGAAGCTTTCCGTCCCAATGGAGAAGGACAGGGTCTTCTAGAGAATGATTCTAGGTCTTCTCGAGCTGCCTGTTCTCGCCCACTTTCTCTGTAGCGATGAATAGAGCTCCGAGAGCACGTCATCCCAGACAGATCATGCCCCGCGGCCTGTAATACAGCTCCAGTTACGAAAACAGCATTCCGGTCAGAAAGATTGGTGCGATCCATTGCTCCAATGACTTCTGGAGATTGGAAAATGTTCATAACCTTGTTCTTGGGACGCTTTGGTGCCGGAGCTTCAGACGAAGAAGGAATCGGAACCGATGGTCTATAGTCGTCGTCGTCTTGCGAAAAAAGGGAAGAAGAAGAAGAGGAAAGATCAATTGATGACACTCCTGCTTCTTCCAAATCTTTCTGTGTTGCTTCATGCCTTGCCTTCCTCTTGGCTTCCTTCTCCATTCTGGATCGCTTTCTGTCATCTTGTGTAGTCGTTTCCTTATCAATGCCAGCCATGCTGCAAGAATTGACGTCCTTGCGCTGCATGGACAGGAAATTTCGGTCCTCAACGTTGACGATTGTGCTCATGGCATCACTGGTTGCGATGTCAAACAGTTCCTGGATGTCCGCTTTGAAGATGTCTTCATTCATTCTATCGCTGGCACGTTGCCTGGTCCTGTGCTTCTTGAGTGTTTTGTAGCGGTCTAAAAGCTTTGAAAGCTTACGGACACAGGAGTCGATCCGTTGAGTTGGGATCCGCGCTCGGGTCCAGACTTCAATCACCCTCTGGCATGCCTGGTTCAGACTGTCGGAGGTGGTTTGCTTTTGATTGATGTGGTGGTATTGCCCCAAGAGGAGGGCGTCAAGGCATGTAGGGAGCCTTGACGTGGATAAAGTTCCAGTTGCCATCCCTAGAAGCCAAACTTTTGGAATTGATCGAGTTTGAGCCATCGGACCTACGGAAGAAAAAGTACATTATATAATATATATATTCAGAGTGGGGCGACCTCTAAATATTCACCAATCACGCTGCAATTTTGCACAGACCATGTGGACACTAAATGGACAAAAACCACACTTGTAGAGACTATCTAAGACAATTTTGAAATTCCCCCCTATGGATTTGGACCACCCTAATATATATATATATATATATATGGTGTGTATATATATATATATATATATATATATATATAATATATATATATATATATATTATATACATACACAGGGTATCCCAGAATTAACTATCTATTTCAATGAAATCGGACAAATTTTTTAAAAACACACTTTTATTTATGTTTATCATGTTTAATATGTGTTAAAAATGTATAAATTTCTAAATTTTTCATAATTTTATTTTCATAATTTTTTCATAGTTTTTCATAGTTTTATTTTCATTCTCTTTCAGAACCCTATTAATAATGAATACACAAGAACGCATCTTTGTTGTAACATCCTGTATCAAAGGAATGCAATGTAATGAAATCAGAGAAAAATTTACAAGATTATTCCACAGAACCGGTCCTACAGACAAAGCGATTCGTGAACTTGTGAACAAATTTAAAAGAACTGGATTCGTACACGACGAGGTGGGAAGAGGACGCCCAAGGACAGCACGTAACAGTACCGAACAGGTACGACAATTGTTTGAGGATGAACCAACAACTTCGGTTAGGGAGGCCGGTCGAAGACTCAACATATCCAAGACAACAGTTCATAGAATCTTGCGTTCGACACTGATGAAAAAGGCTTTGATACGGCATGTTACAACAAAGATGCGTTCTTGTGTATTCATTATTAATAGGGTTCTGAAAGAGAATGAAAATAAAACTATGAAAAACTGAAAAAATTATGAAAATAAAATTATGAAAAAAATTTAGAAATTTATACATTTTTAACACATATTAAACATAAATAAAAGTGTGTTTTTAAAAAATTTGTCCGATTTCATTGAAATATATAGTTAATTCTGGGACACCCTGTATATATATATATATATGTTAAACACAGACCATGCATGGAACAAGGAACTCTTCTGGGAAAATTAAATCCACTATAGTCCGAATAAGTAATGGTAAATGACAAATACCATAGTTTTTCTTTTTCATGATGCTAGCCCGACGTGGGCAATGGGTCTCTCGCAAAGAGGTCCCATAAATATAGCTTCCCTCACCAGCTATCTGCAAAGCAGACAGGATCCAGCTTTGGGACATGGATCTAGGGTTTAAAGCAAACCTAGTCCCACTACATTTAGAACCTCTATATAAGTAAAAGACTCGTTGCATTCACGTCGGATTGAATAAATCAAAGAAAAAGGGGTAACTATTGTATTTTTAGCCAAAAAAACCAAAACTTAAACCTCAACCGGGACATTGAGCGTCCACTTTTCAAGGCACGTAACACGTCCGTTTAATATACACAAACTCAGAATGGTCCCCTGAGAAACTTATATGTTAAACACAGACCATGCATGGAACAAGGAACTCTTCTGGGAAAATTAAATCCACTATAGTCCGAATAAGTAATGGTAAATGACAAATACCATAGTTTTTCTTTTTCATGATGCTAGCCTGACGTGGGCAACGGGTCTCTCGCTCAATGTCCCGGTTGAGGTTTAAGTTTTGTTTTTTTTGGCTAAAAATACAATAGTTACCCCTTTTTCTTTGATTTATTCAATCCGACGTGAATGCAACGAGTCTTTTACTTATATAGAGGTTCTAAATGTAGTGGGACTAGGCTTGCTTTAAACCCTAGATCCATGTCCCAAAGCTGGATCCTGTCTGCTTTGCAGATAGCTGGTGAGGGAAGATATATTTATGGGACCTCTTTGCGAGAGACCCGTTGCCCACGTCGGGCTAGCATCATGAAAAAGAAAAACTATGGTATTTGTCACTTACCATTACTTATTAGGACTATAGTGGATTTAATTTTCCCAGAAGAGTTCCTTGTTCCATGCATGGTCTGTGTTTAACATATAAGTTTCTCAGGGGACCATTCTGAATATCTCCTATACAAGCGTCGTTCTTTACGTTATTTATACTGCATGTTCTTTGCAGTTGAATGTATATAATGTTACGGCATGCGGGAGGTGCCCCCATTGGGGCATTGGTTTCTGCGAGTATGTAGAGGAATTACGGCATTTGGAAGAGTGAGGCCCATGGTGTAATGGTATCGCATCTGACCGGCAATCGGAAGATCCCGGGTTCGATTCCCGGGTGGTTACTTCATTTTTTCATTTGTTTCGTTCTCTCTCGTCTTGCGCGGAATATCTCCTGTACAAGCGTCGTTCTTTACGTTATTTATACTGCGTGTTCTTTGCAGTTGAATATATTATATATATATATATATATATACCTTATGTTTCGTGTGTTGGTCTCTCTTCACACGGAGATCAAGCTGGTGGCCCCGCCTCTAGGTCTGGCTTGGTGGAGGAGCGAGTTGCTTTCTTGTGCTCTCCATCGTACATAGCCAGGCACGCCCAGCTCATCTGGTACCATCCTGAGCCAGGCTGAAGACTTCAACTTTGACCCCCATTACGTTTTTGAGGTCCTTTGGAAGCTGGTTGAAAAGTCTTGGCCCCCTGACAACCAAGCTATTTTCCTTCAGAGGTGAGGATGTCCCTTGTCGGGCCCTTAGTTTGGGAACTCGACACATTCTGCCTTTCCGATTTTCTAGTGTTGTTTGAATGGTAATTGGGTTTAGTTTTAGGTTTGGTTCCAGTTTTTCGATCATTTTCCATATGTAGATTATGGTGTACCTCTCTTCTTTCCAGGGAGTACAGATTTAATTTATGTAGTCTTTCCCAGTAGTTGAGTTCTTTGCAGCCATCAATCTTGGCTGTGAAAAAAAAAATTATATATATTTTAGTTTCAAAGTATGACCGCTCATGGCCACCAAAAGAAAGGTGGATTGTAGAGCGAACACAGGACGAAGACTATGGAACAGCTAGCGGAAATGAATAAGAGACGGGGGGGGGATAAGATACAGAAAAATCTTAGCGGAGTCACAGCCGGTCAAAAAGTCGGGAACGAAAGAGGAAGGAGAACAACCCGGTTACCGAAAAGTAGGAACCTTCAGATAGAATAGAGCCAAGCCTATCACAAGGCCCGACGCTCATCAAAAAGGGAAAATACTAAATACTCTGTGCGCAGCGCAGAGTAAAGCGGACACTCCACCAGGAGGTGGGCAACTGTAAGTGGAACGTTACAATTGGGACATCGGGGCACCTGATCCCCGGTCATCAAATAGCCATGGGTCAGGTGAGTGTGGCCAATACGGATGCGGGCCAGAGCCACCACCTTATGGCGCGACTGATGGAAGGAAGAGGCCCAACATCCCAATTTGGGTTTAATCTTGCAGAGTTTGTTATTTGTAGCGCCATCCCAGCGACTGCCACCGGGAGCGTAAAAACTTACGAAAACCAGGGATATAATCGGAAAAGGGGAGGGACATGGGTGAAACCTGTAGTCGGCACGCGGAACGGGCAGCTTGATCGGCAGCCTCATTTCCAGCCACGTTAACATGTGCAGGGACCCAGCAAAATACCACCTTGCCACCAGAAGTGACAAGGAAATGGCACAGTAACTGGATACGTCGGACCGGTGGGTGGACGGGGTCGAAACACTCCAAGCCATCCAGGGCACTGCGGGAATCAGAACAGATAACAAACGACCCATCCGGATGCTCCTGCACCACCTCCAGAGCGCTCAGAATGGCATAGAGCTCCGCCGTGAAAACGGAAGCCTCATCAGGGAGGCGGGTACATCGGGGAGCAAGGGCAGACGACTGGGGAACAGCCGCAGCCCTAACGCCCCCCGACGACCTCGAGCCATCTGTGAAGACCGCAACACATGCAGAGTGACACGCTGTATGCTGAAGGAACAGAGACCGAAGCAAGGCAGAGTCAGAATCGGCCCTGCGAACGGGGCGCAACGCCCTACAGCATGTAACAGGGGTGCTCTCCCAAGGTGCAACACCCTCGAAAGAGACCGGTATGACGGATGGAGGAGGAGTGTCCATACCATCGAGGAGGGAGGTCACCGTGTCGGTGAAATACCAACCCCCATCCCGGCAGAACGCCCTCTCCACCACCTGGAACAGAGGAGAGTTGGGAAGACGGAGGATCCGGAGATAGTGCTTGGCAACTAGGAACGACCTCTGATCCTCCAAGGGAGCGATGTCACACTCAACCTGCAGGCTATCAACCGGAGAGGAGCGGAAGGCGCCAGAGGACATGCGCAGTCCTCTAGAGAGGGCCACCATGAGCCCGGCCACGAGAGCCAGACGCCGCAGAGGACGAGAGGAGGCCATACGGCTTTAAGGTCAATCCAACGGAGGCAGAGGCCGCTGAACGACCAGAAGTAGAAGTCTTATCCAAATCCAATGACGGGTCAGAGTCGTCAACAAGAGGGGATTGAGGTTTAGAAAGTGTACCCATAAACAATATAATTATAAGAAAGACAGCCTCGGACCCAAAGCAATGCACCATCCACCGCTGCATCCTTCAAGGCGCAGGCCCAACGTCCCGTGTAGCCCACCCCCCAACCTGACTGTTTTTTTAAAAACAGCAGATTGGCTCTCCTGGAGATTTGTCCGTTAAGGGCCTAGCAAAGACCCAATCCAGATGCAGCAGCGGTCCGGGCGCCCGTACCGTCCCCAGAGTACGGCTCAGCCACGGAGCGATGCTCCCCAGCGGGTGCACCCGATGACCCCAAGATTGCAAAAGACAAACCGGGGGGGTGGGGAATACTACAATTGACAGAGGCCCAAGACCGAGTCAAGACAAGAGAAATTCCGGAAGATACAGAAAAAAGGGGAGAAAAAGGAGCGGGGGCGGGGGAAACGCAACTAGGTAACTCTTCGCCCACACCCCGCGAGGAGTTGCAGAAACCCCAACAACCCACAAAGTGTACAAGCCCCCTCGGCCTGGCAAGCCGGAGTACCTGGAGGGGATTCAAAGAAGTTTCACAGCCAAGATCAATGGGTGCAAAGAACTAAATTACTGGGAAAGGTTACGAGAACTAAACCTATATTCACTGGAAAGGAGAAGAGAGAGATACACCATTATTTACACTTGGAAAATAATGGAGAAACTAGTCCCTAATCTTACTCTGAATCCCATAACTCCCCAAACAACGGTGGAAGGTAGAAACGGTAGAGTGTGTCGTATTCCCAAATTGAAGGCGAGACAGGGAACATCCTTAACCCTGAAAGAAAATAGTTTTGTAGTGAGAGGACCAAAACTATTTAATCAGCTGCCCAAAGACCTAAGAAACACGAAGGGAGTTTCAGTGGAAATCTTCAAAAGAAGACTTGACGCCTGGCTCAGAACAATCCCCGATGAGCCGGGCGTACCTGGCTATGTGAGGTGGAGAGCGCAAGAATCCAACTCACTACTTCACCAGGCCAACTCGAGAGGAGGGGCGACACGCTTGACCTTCGCGAAATGAGAAATCATCACGTGGAACCTTTGTAAGGTTGTAAGGTAAGGTATATATATATATATATATATATATATACAGGGTGTCCGAGAATTATCTGTACAATTTTTGGCTGTTATTAAAAGTCAACCATGAAGTGTAGAAATTCCAGTGTTGTCCCATTTTACAGAGAATCTCATTAAGTTTTTTCTGATACCAAGTTTTGACAAGTTTTTAGAAATTCCAGTGTGTCCGAACATTATCTGTACAATTTCATCTTTTAATAAAATTCTTGATAACACACGTAAAATTCTTAAACAAGATTATTTAGAATCTGTATTTTCAAAAGTTTCTTTTATTAAAGTAACGTTGTTACAAACATTCGATATGTGCACCATTAGTGATTCGCAAAACATCCAATCGATACTCCAAATGTTGCCATGTACGCTGCAGCATATCCACATCAATTCGCTCAATAGCAGCTGTGATTCTTGGCTTTAAATCATCAATGTCTGTCACCCGCGTACATTTCTAAAAAACTTGTCAAAACGTGGTATCAGAAAAAACTTAGAGATTCTCTGTAAAATGGGACAACACTGGAATTTCTACACTTCATGGTTGACTTTTAATAACAGCCAAAAATTGTACAGATAATTCTCGGACACCCTGTGTGTATATATATACAGTGCCCGCGAAAAGTATCCGATCACTCAAGAAAATACAATATTTTCCCTTGATATTCAGAGACACGTAATTCACTTTCTATTTGTTCTAGCGACATCTGGTAACTTTGAGGTTGCTCGCTGATATGAGAGCTATCCAACGCATTCTCAAATTAGTGTTCTGGTAGCCTTCGTTGCGGGTGGCTGTGTCTCAAATTTGTCAGATTTCACTGTTTGTGTAAATTTCTTGATATTTTTTTTTTTTTACAGAAAGTGGGTGTAAATAAAATTATATATAATGTGTGCTAAAAAACAACTTAAGAGTGATTGTCGAGGTGCTATTGTTGCTTTGCATGCATGTGGGAAATCACAGAGACAGATAGCTAAGGAGTTAAACATATCCCAAAGTACCGTTAATTTATGGGTTTCACGGGCTAAGAACAATGGTGGCCTAACCACGCCAGTCCCTAAAAAACGATCTGGCAGACCGAGAAAAACAAATTCGCGAACAGACAAACTTATGAAACGTTTAGTATTGAAAAACCCAACAATAACTGCGAAAGAAATAAAATTTAATATGAATAATTTGTTATCTGGTGTTTCTGAACGAACTATCCAGGAGCGGCTCCAAAAAGAACTCGGATTACCATCTCGCCATGCTGCTAAGAAACCGTTCATTAATGAAAAAATGCGTAAAAAACGTGTCGCATTTTGTAAAAAATACATTCATTGGACTGTTGATGACTGGAAGAAGGTTTTATTTAGCGATGAGTCGACATTTTTGACATTCAGAAGTTGTCCAAAAAAGGTTCGCCGGCCTATTGGCTCAAATAGGATGGACCCTAAATACACCCTAAAGACAATGAAACACCCCTCCAAGTGTGATGGTTTGGGGTTGTTTCGGTTACTATGGGCGTGGAAACTTTATTTTCTTCCGAAGAACACAACTATGAATGGTGCACGGTATTTAGCAATGCTACAGGATAAACTTCCAATGGCAATGGCAATCCAAAGGACAAAAACATACATGCATGATGGTGCACCATGTCACAGGGCCAAAATAGTGACAAAATGGATTACTGACAATAAATTTGATATTTTGGATTGGCCTGGTAATAGTCCAGATCTCAATCCGATAGAAAATCTGTGGCTAATAATAAAAAATAAGGTTGAATGCCACGACACTGGCTCAGTCGAAAAATTACAAGAGGCCATCAAAAAGGTATGGTGCAAGGAAATATCAGTGGAAGTTTGTCAAAACTTGATTAAATCCATGCCAAAACGTCTAGAACAAGTCATCCAAACCAAAGGACAGATGACAAAATACTAATATAAGGTTAGTATACATTTAAACATTGTTTTTTATGTAAAAAATACAAATTTCAAGGGTGATCGGATACTTTTCGCGGGCACTGTATATATATATATATATATATATATATACGAAACAACATAAGGTTCATAAGGTAAGGTATATATAGGGTTCAACATCCACCCCGCCAATGCCGCTCCGGGTCGCTCCACTAGTTTTAATTATATGTGAAGCTCAAAATTTTCATGACTTTGTTCTTTTTTATAGTTTTATTGACCAAATAATTAGTCAGGAAAACCTTAAGATTCAGAAATCTTGACACAATGTGAAGCTCAAAATTTTCACGGCTGCGTTCTTTTCTGTAGTTTAATCGCGGTGCTGGGGCCTTCGAGCCCAGTAATTTTAATTATTTAATCTATTAACACCCAGGTGCACAACCTGGGGACCTATTCAATATGTGTGTGAAGTTTCATGTTTGTAACTGCTTCTATTTTGGAGTTATGGCTGGAACACACACACACACACACACACACACACACACACACACACACACACACACACTTTTATTATAAGTATAGATTATATTTATTCTTTAATATTAATATTGACCGAGACGGTCTTTATGATGGCTTCCACAGTTCAGGTAAATTATTAAATTCAGTTATTTGTGTATATACTCATATGTTTTTGATTGAAGTGAATTAGTTGTTAGTGTATTTGCGATTGAATTTATTTCACAGCCTTTTAAAAGTAACAACTGGAGGCCTGAATTTTTGTTCACATAATAGACCCTTTGCTTAAATTGCCTTTTTGCTGATACGACGTTTTCATTCGGCTGAAATAGCATTTAATATTTTTTTTTTTTTTTTTGAAGATTGGTTTCAATGCCTCTTACAACTGGTGATTACTTAATTTTGGTTATAAGTTAGTTAATTGTCGAATATGATAGTGCAGTTTACTTTTGAAAATCTTTCGTTATTTACTCGGGAATTATTAGTTTACACCATCATTACACCACCTTAGAATTTGGCCAACCCTTTACTGTGACAACGCCTTTCTCCATTTGGTGGCAACTGAGGTTGCTAGGTTAAATTAAATTAGGTTAGTTTAAGTGTTGTCTTGTCATTAAATTTAGCCAAGTGAAGTCTATAAAATATTTCATCTACCATTCTAGTTTTTGGTATTTTTTGAAAGAGTATTCAGTTCATAGGTGTTAGATTTAGGTATTGTATCATCAAAGTTATTTTAAAAGTCGAAGGTGCCCCAGTTTTGCAATGTAATATCTGTCTTCTAATGTCTTTTACCTAATATGTAATATCTATAAAATTTTTACATTTAATGAAAGTCTTTTAATATGGAGTTTTTGGACATTTTTCATTGGTTTTGCAGGGGATGAGAATGTGTACAAACTATGCTGGCTCATCCATTCAGATGATGATCTCGTCCTTCTTGGTTAAGGTTCGCTTTTCAAGCAAAAAATAGATGCATCACCCATTGTGAAGAACTTTTCATTTTGTCTTTTGTCGAGTTTCCTTCATGTTAAACAATTTGTCACCCGTAGGTGGGAGTGGAACAGTGAATACACCCGAATCTTCTGTGTCCCATTTGACCAAGAAACAAAAAAGACTGAGGGTTCGCCAATTGCAGAATAAAGAAAATAAAGGTAAGCTGTTAAGAAGTTTCAAGCCCTTTGCTTTTAGTAAACTTTGCTTTCTAAATTAACCATGAACCATTAATTTCTGTTCCTGAAAGAGATTATTAAAATTTTCCCACATGTACCATTAAATTTCATATGATGTAAAATTCCTCACAGTAAAAACAATTTGTGCATTACGAGACTTTCCCTGTGCTATTTCAATACTTAAAATCCCTTGGCTGCAGAAGAGGTAATAACAGCAGTGAAAGAGTTACACTACCTTCCTTAAGATATTTTTTACTATATCAGAAGGTGCGAGATGTGGATGTGACTGGTGAATGAGGATAGAGTTGATAGATATGAATTAGAAAGACTTCAATGAGAGAAATGGTGAATTGCAAATTTCTTATGATGTCACAGTAAATTAATTTTAACATACCATAGCGAATGTAAAATATAATTTGTAAGTACTTGGTTACCTTCATATCAGAAATGTAACTGCTTTGAAGGCGTTTTGTCAGATGTTAACTCGGTACTCGGTTAAAAAAAATAATCATATGTACATACATTATAAAAAATCTCATTTCCCAAATGAGTTGGGGGTGAGAAATCAAACGTTTCAGAGATAAAGTACAGAAGGTAATAAAGAAGAGGAAAGATAGAAACAAAAACATAAACATTCATTCGCACTAGCGTCCAAATAGAAACACCCCTATACATAGCTAAATTCCACACTGGCGTTTCATACGCCATGCACGGTGGTACTTTTAGGCTTTGTCAAAAAATGAGAGAGTGAGTCCTGAACTTACTTACTTACTTCTAACAAACCTCCTCCATTCCAACCTACTTGCAGAAACTTTTTGCAGCATCACCCAGATCAACTCCATGTTCCTTCACCCAATCATTTACCATATCCATCCATCCATCATCGTCTCAGCTTTCCTCTCCTTCTACTTTTGAAGTTTTTGAATCTATCGTTAATAGGAAGATTCTTAAACATCTTTCTTCTCGCAATCATCTTTCAGATCGTCAGTATGGATTCCGCAAGGGACGCTCTATTGGCGATCTTGTTGCATATCTCTGACTCGATCATCCTCCTTTCGGGATTTCGGTGAAACTTTTGCTATTGCGCTAGACACATCGAAAGCTTTTGAGAGGAGAGTTTGGCACAAATCTTTAATTTCAGAACTGCCCTCCTTCAGTTTCTATCCTCCTATCTGTGCCTTCATCTCTAATTTCCTTTCTGGCCGATCTATAGCTGCAGTTGTAGATGGCTACTGTTCTTCTCCTAAAGCTATTAACAGTGGTTTCCTCAGGGTTCTGTCCTGTCGCCCACTCTTTTCCTTTTTATTAATGATCTTTTAATAAGCACTTCCTGTCCTATTCACTTCTATGCTGATGATTCCACTCTTCATTTCTCCACCCGCTTCCGAAAGCATCCCTCACAGCAGTCGCTTCATGATTCGCGTAGGATGGCTATGGGACACCTGACCTCTGATCTTTGCTATATCTGATTGGGGCAGAGAAAACCTTGTGGCTTTCAATACCTCAAAAACTCGGTTTCTCCATCTGTCTACTCATCACAATCTTCTACACAACTATCCCCTTACCTTCGACAAACAACTCAGTCCTTCCTCTTAACATTCTTGACGTTTCCTTTTCTCATGATCTTTCCTGGAAAGATCACATATACTCTTTCTAAAACAGCTTCTAAGAAGTTAGGTGTGCTGTATTTGTATTGCCTCCGTGGTTTCTTCAACCCCACTCAGTTGCTGTCTGCACAGGGGTCTTGTACTCTTGTTCACCCCTGTATGGAGTATGCTTCTCATGTGTCGGGTGGCTTAACCTACACAGCCATACTTGACTGGGTGGAATCAAAGGCTTTTCATCTCATCAATTCCCCACCTCTTTCTGATTGTCTTCAATCTCTCTCTCTCTCTCTCTCTCTCTTTACTATCGCTATTATAATGGACATTGCACTTCTGAACACACTAACTGCATGCTGCCTCCTTTAAGGGTAGAGCATCCAGTGCCAGACTTTCTACACACTCATTCCTTTTCTGTCCAACTATGTAATGCAAGGGTTAATCGGTATTTTCAGTCTTTCATCTACTCAACCAGTCAACTGGAACACTCTTCCTCAATCCATCTTTCAAACGCAATGTGTCTAGGCATCTTGAAAACCCTGGACCTTGATTTTGGCTCTTCTTCTATGGGTGCATTTGCCCTTGGTTCCTCCTTCCTACATAAAAAAAAAAAAAAAAACCTTCACAAACACTTATACACTTCACAACTACTTCATCTTGCATTCTATCAACACGTCCAAACCACCTTAACACACACCTCGGTTTTCACTTCCACTTACCCTCTGTCCAGGACTGCACGATTTCTTACTCTATCAATCTGGCATATCCTCCACGTACTTGTCAGGTTATCCATCTTAACTGCTCTTACCCTTGCCCTCTCCCTTTCATGTCGTGTCACTGTCACACTCATACAAAAGTGTTGGTACTAACACACACCTATGTAAACATCTGATACAAAATGTATTCATTACACACACCTTTCTCTCATTGCATAACTCAGCCGACACCCATTATCATTCACTCCTGATACATCATGCTTCCCCAACACATCATCATCCAGACCCATACCAACATTACCATTTTATGTCTCCTATCACAAACATTTTGTAACAGTCAGATACCCTACCAATCACACTATCAAGCTCTCTCCTGAAGCTTTCTTTCTCATCCTCACACTTATCACATGGCTCATATCCAACCACGACTGCTACTTTCATTCTCGCAAACTTCAACTTAACTTTCACACGCACACAATCCAGGAAATGACACACAAGAAGTCTGTCATCGCGTTGTACTATACATACATCATTCATTAACTGGCTCACACCTTTTTCTCGCCCTCTCGCTCACGCCCTCCCCCGCCTTTCATCTTTGTTTTACACAATCTCAGGACATTAAATCTTCCACCTGCACCACTTCCCTTCTGGTTATTATTTATTCCCCATACATTCTACACACCCTAACGTGCCTGGCTGCAGTTACGTTGGCAGCGTGGGCAGGTGCGGCGGCCACGTCTGAGGCGATTGTTGCCCTTTATGGGAAAAAAGAAAGGAGGAGGAGGAGGAGGATTTTATTCTTTGTTCGTGGAACAATCGCAAAATCGCCATTGTGGCGAGTTCGCCCCTCGTACTCGCGACACCTCGTATATATACACAATTATTACACCTGTCCATACATACATACATACATACATACATACTGTAGGTGCACACGTGTGCAGATACATGCGTGTGTATCCATAAATACGCACCCGCATACATACTGTATATACACGCATGCCCATTATACATTCGGACGAATGGGATGGTAATGCCTCTATGTATTTACATAGCAAAGAACTGCCATTAACAAGCAAATTTTATGCTTCATTGGCAGAGTGGAGTTGTATGGTAAATCTTGGTAAATAATGCAGAGTAGCGAAATTACTTACACTAGTTTTAAAGATATAGAGGAAAGTACATGGAGATTATCTGTTGTAAGCTACAAACATACAGTATGTTTAGAAATGCATACAGTTGGGATATTCAGCTAAGATTACACATTCGCATAACTACACATAATTACATATACTATAGTTATTGAGCTAAGATTATACCTTCGTACTTATTTGGATATTAGGCGCCAAAATATAATTAAAAATATAATTAAAATATCTAAATATTATTTACCTTGCTTATTGAGTATCTTAACAACCCTAGATGCCTTGACCTTGCTCACATTTGGTTTTATTGTACCTGTAGTTATTATTATTATTTATTATTTTGCTATGTAGAAATATGGCAACAAGAGTATGTAGTTTAATTTTGTTATTGAAATAAGACCCCGGATACAGAGTCATGGCTTGTGCGAGTTGATGAATTTGTCTGTTTGCTTTGGAAGATTTTTAATGTCTTAGATTTTTTTTTTTTTTAATCAAGTGAATTCCAAAAGTTTGGACCAGTTGAAGATAAGGATCTAATTGCACAATCTAGAGTATAATTTTATTTTCTGATGTACGTGTCTAATTGTCTTGCGTTAAAGCGGCGTTGTGTTTTGGGAAGCTAATACAGTATTTTGTTTTGGATAATTTCTGGAGTAGTATTAGATTGGATGATTTCTGGAGCAGTTTGTAGATTTCTCTTAGTTTAATAATTTTTAATTCCTGGAACATTTTACGTACTTTCATTATGCTTGTTCGACTTATAAATTTTTCTAACTAATCTTTTTTGCATTACTATCAATGGCTGTAGCAAAAATTGACGTGTGCTTCCTTAAACACTAATGCAGTATTGTAGGTGTGAGTGGGTGCACCATGGTGAAGTATATGGATCGAAGAACCTGTTTTGGGAATGCTGCACCAGCTTTTATAATTATGAATGAGACTGGCTAATTTGCTGCATAGATCTTCAGTGTGCTCTTTGAATGAAAGGTTTGAATCGATGGTAATTCCCAGAAGTTTGGCCGATTGCACTCGCTGAACAGGGATTGAATTTGTGTGTAGGCTTAAAGGGGTCCATGAGTTTATTTTGTGATTATACAAGTTTTTTTTTAATATTTAAGGATAGTTTGTTGGCATTAAGCCATACATAAACACTTTGGAGTTCATTGTTGGTGGTCGTTTGGAGTGGTTGGGAGTCTTTATGAGAGGTTATGATTGGAGTATTATCCGTATACTGGTCGCAGGAAGTTATTTAGTGACCTGTGGAAGTCGTTTATATAAAGGAACAAGATAGGTGCCAGAATGCTCTCTTGGGGTACCTCGTGGGAGATGCGTCTTGTCTCTGAGGTAAAAGAGTCCTGTGCTATAAATTGTCTCGTTAACCAAGTATGAGTTTCAACAATCTTAAGGGTAGTCCCCTGAAGCCATAGTGTTCGAGTTTTTTTTAAGAGTACTTCATGAAGTACTGTGTCAAAGGCCTTAGCTTTTTCTTTTATGCAGGAAGGAAGGGCCAAGGGCGAATGCCCGCAAGAAGAACCTTCCCATAGAGGAAGAAGAGCCAAAATCAAGGTCCAAGATTTTCGAGATGCGTGGACATTATGCGTTTGAAAGATTGAAAGTCATAGACAGAGGTGGGGAGTCGGGAGTCAGGGCTTTTTTGAAGAGTCGGAGTCGGGAGTCGGTAAAAACGACCGACTCCCGACTCTTTGATTCAATTTCTATATGCCAACAATTTACCAGAATACTACTCTGCCCTAAATAAATATCTTCCTGAACTAATTCTAGATTCACATTTCCACATTTGATTTATTGTTCTGGTAAATCTTAGCAAATGAATTTCATATTTCTATTTTAGGATACTAGGTACCATATAAAAATTAGCAGTATATTAATTATTAATTTAATTAGCCCCTATTAGTAATGAGTCGTGGGCCTAGTAGAAAATCAGCACTCTTTCAATATTTTAAGCTAAATGAGGATGAAAGTATTTTTATTTGTCAAGTAGAAAAGGATGGTAAAGAGTGTAATGCAAAAATTAGTGCTTACACTGGGAAACATGCTAATGCTCCAACTAGAGCCTCAAACTTGAAACGCCATCTACGAAACAAACATCCCAATATTTATAAGGTTGTAGATCAGCATGATAAGGAAAGAGTCGGGAGTCGGAGTCGGTTTTTAAAAATACCGACTCAGGAGTCGGGAGTCGGTTGATTTTGGCCGACTCCCCATCCCTGGTCATAGATAGGGGGAAAGATGGATTGGGGAAGTTTGTTCCAGAGTTCACTGGTTGAGTAGATTAAAGATTGAAAATACCAATTAAACCTTGCATTAGAGAGTTGGACAGAAAAGGAATGAGAATGTGTCAAAAGTGTGGTACTGCGTGCTCCTTAAAGGAGGAGGTATGCAGTTAGAGAGTTTAGAAGAGCAGTATCCATTATAATAGTGATAGTAAAGAGAGAGAGAGAGAGAGGCAATATTGCGGCGAAGAGAAAGAAGGATTGAAGACAGTCTGTGAAAGGTGGGGAATTGATGAGACGAAAAGTAGATCAAGTAGGATGATTATTGAAGTTTTTGTCGTTGAGATTTTGCTATAAAGTTCCTCTAATATTGCGGTTATTGCGTCACTAGTGGTGTGTTTACTTAGAAAGCCAAACTGTTTGTGTATGATTTCATATTTGAATATGAATTTTATTATTTCTAATAATTATATATTTTACACGTATAGTTTACTGACGATTGGGACAATGGAAATAAGTCTGTAGTTTGAAGGGGAAGTGTTTTATCACCCGATTTATAGATAGGGCATACTCCAGCCTTTTGTAGGCCGTCTGGGAAGACATAAGTTTGAGCTTTGAAAGCGTGGACGCAATTAAATTTGCGCGCACTGTAAATTCTGTTTGGGATTCTGTTTAGCGTACAATTTATTTTTTAATTGTTTTATGGCTGTCATTAGAAAGTGTGTGGTAATGGAGGACCTAGACACGTATCGCGAGGGCGTACGCCGTACAGTGGGTGGTATTTTAGAAGTAAAGTTTTTTTAGTTTTTTATTAATCACTTTGTTAACGAGGTTCCAATATTGTTTAGGATCGTCTTTATATTTTTTGAATTTATGTTTATAGTTATTAGTTTTAGCTTTGTGTGTTAATAATGAATTAAGCCTATTTCTATGGTGAGTGTAGACTACCTTTGGGCTTAGACTTTCCTTCACGTTTTTATATAGTTTGTGTTTTTGCTCGGTAGATGTCTTTAGATCCGGGGTCAACCATGAATTATTGATTTGAACCATAGGAATATTTTTTCAGTAATGGGATAGGATTCATTAAAAACGTGTCAAAGGGCTTCTTGAAATGTTTCAGATTTGGTGTTTATATCTGTGCGCAGGTTGTCAATGAAGTAGAAATCTGTATTGGCCAACTTTTTCTTGAATTTATTAAGCCAATTATGCCTCGTTTTCTATTTTCTTTTCCTTTTTATCTCCAATGGGCGAAATGGAAGAATAAGCTCGCTCTCTCATTATTTTACCCCCAAGCCTAATTTCACTATCAATATCAAATCGACGATAAAAAATATCTAGAATCTGTTGTTTTCTTGAAATAAAGTATAATTTAGTTCAACTACTCGTACAAAACAAGAAAAATTGGTTGAAACATTAATTTCTGAACGTTATTAGAATGTATTTGTTCTTGTTGCTATTTTACAAAAATTTATTTTTTCTCGTTTGTTGTTGACTCGTGATTTTGTGAAGAAGGAATTGGCATCCCTTATTAATGGGAATAAAAGTTAAATAAAACAATTAGGTAACCAGTATCAATGTATCCTTACTAAATTATAATTTCATTTAAAGAGGTATGGAATTACACTGTATACTCGTAAACCGACCACGAATCAGTATTATGTTCATAAATCCTAATGTGATGAGTAATTGATTTTGGAATGTACGTAGTTTATTATGAAACGTTTGGGCTCATTCCATGACATCAGGCAAAAAAAAAGGTGCACTATACCCTCATAGATTTTGCTTAAATTTGGTTTATAGAATGGTCTATGCTAGTAAGTATCAAATTTCAAATATCAGCTCAATCGGAGTTATGGTTCAAAAGTTATGCTCCCCCCTTTTTTGAGGGGGGGGACGAAAACTGGAAATTTTCAAACCACTAGAACTCAGTCCCTAATTGACAAAGCACAGTAACTTAAAGTGTGTATGAAAGGTAATTGCACACACAACAAATTAACATAAGCAGAAAAAATGGCTAAAATTAACAGAAAACAAGTTACGACACTATTCCATTTGAAGGGGTCCTGCCCCCACTACATTACAGATTTTTTAAAATTTTCATATATAGAAAAAATGAGTTTCAACCTTATTCTATCAATATATGAAAAGAAATATATGTGTATTTGCATATAAAATAGGTATTTACAGATTTCAAAATGACTACTATCACTTAAGAGAGAATAATTTCTAACAAATTGTTAAACATTCTCATTGACTTCTGGTATATAGATTGGTGTACTTGTTAAGAATGTAAATACATATGTGTTAAACTAGTATTCTAAGAACTAAACATAAAACACTAGTACCTACCATAAAATATCTTCCCCCACTCGATTGTTGGGTAAATTGGTTAAACAAAAAATCCCATGTGGACATTAAAGAAGTGGCAATCCTCCCCAGGATAACTATTGCCTAACTAGAGAGAGCTTTATTTTGTTTTCTGTGATGCGCAAAGCATTCGCTCTCTTCATTTAATGTATATATTTTTTTCATTTTGAACAGACTTATGTACATATATGCATAGTGTTTTAAATTAGTAAAAGTGTTTAATGAAAATGTCTACACATAAAAGCCATAACAAGCGCTGTTGCAACCCTTGTGAACTGCACAAAAAGCCTATTCTACGAAACTTGAGGCTACTTCCAAAGCTTGTTGTTGAAAATAGTGACCCTAAATATAATTTCAGTGATGAATCAGAAGTTTGTATAAATTGTCTGAAAATAATTAATAAACGCGCAAAACCTGAAGAATTATTCAGACTGCCAGAAGCAATAACTAGTAGTACTGAAAGTACGACTACTTCACCTGACATATCCCCAGAAAAATTCCAAGAAAATGTACTGAAACTGATAAAGATATTCAACGAGAAGATCTTAATGCAACTTTGGAGCAACTTCATGTTACCCCAGTGAAATTACGTAAGTAACTAGCTATTAATGTATGTACGGATACTGCATTTTTATACTGTCGGCTGAAATTTAATTCAGATATAGTTGTCTTATACCTAATACATATATATGAAATTATCTAAAAAATATACTTCAGTTCAGAAATTCAGATTGTTGCCACTAGATATGTCATACTTATATTTATTAATTAATTGTATTTCAAATATTTTTCAGATGCCCTGAGCAGTGGAAGCAGATCAAAGGCAGTTTCACAAAAATACAAAAAAGCTTCAACCTCCCTCAAGAGGAAGTTGGAAACTGCATTTGCCACTGAAGTTCAAGATGTTGGTGAGCCACTGAGTAAACAGCATCTCAAAGAAGCAGATTTGGAGAGGTAAGAAACTAAAAGTAATTAATGAGATGACTTTGAACTATTAATGTATGTATGTAAATACATGTATATATGTACAGTATTATAGGTTGTCATGTTTGGATATATATGTAGACATTAGCTATATTTCCTAAAATGTGACATCATCCCATATACTAAATATACTGGTATATGTTCAAATTCATGAAGTACAGTACTTCCTTAATTCTTGAATAATATAAATCATGTACTTACATCCTTAATATTGTACAGTAATTTGGGTTGTTTTTTTTAGGTATGAAAACCTCATGAGTGATCTTGTACAAGACTTCAAATCCACATCATCGTACAAAAGGAGGCTTCAGATACTTACTCTCACCATTTCCTATTTCTCGGACAATGGATTTGTTTGGTGCAACCACATACGTGGTTGACTAAGCCAGACATTTGAAACATACATTTGGTATTATGCCATAGAGTCCTATCTACAGTAAAGGAAGAAAACTAACTGAAGATATAATCTCTGAAATAAAGGAATTCTACGATGATGATGATGTCAGTCATTTGTGTGCAGGGAAATCTGATTGTGTTAGCATAAGAAATAAAGATGGTGAAAAAGAGTACAAGCAAAAACGTCTATTACTAGGAAATTTAAAAGAATTATATTCAAAATATAAAGAAAACAATGATAATAGCATAGGGTTTTCTACCTTTGCCAATCTGAGGCCTAAATGGTGTGTAATTGCTGGAGGCAAAGGAACCCACTCAGTTTGTGTTTGCACCCACCACCAGAATCCTAAACTCATGGTATCAGCAATTGCAGAGAAAAACTTAACCTATTACACACTTAATAGAAAAAAGTGTTTGTAATATAAATTCTTCTACATGCATGTTACATGGATGTCGAGAATGTCCTGGTAGCATAGGCATATTCAATTTCTTAAATACTATACCTTCCTTGACAAGCAGAGATTCTGTCGAATATGTTCAGTGGACTAATACAGATAGATCAACATTGGAAACTCATATAGCTTCTCCAGTTGAATTTATTGAACACTTTTCAGAAAACTTTTTTGTTTTACTAGGCACCACTATATTGCAAAAAGCCGGAGTTAGTATTTGAAGACTATGAAACAGAATCTTCACTGTGATGAAATACTTGTGCTTGGGGATTTTGCAGAAAACTATTCATTCATCACTCAAGATGAACCACATCAGCAGTTCACACTTTTCAGCAATATTTAATGAAGGATATTAAACAGAAATTCCCCAATGTACAAAAAGTAATTTATTTCTCTGATGGGTGTGGAGGCCAGTACAAAAACAGATATAATTTTAGCAATCTATGCTATCATGAACAGGATTTTGGTGTGAAGGCTGAATGGAATATCTTTGCCACAAGTCATGGGAAAAATGCTTGTGATGGTATTGGAGGAACTATTAAGAGAGTTGTAGCAAAGGCTAGTTTGCAATGTGCTGATACTGGTCATATTCTAACACCAAGAGCTTTCTATGACTTTTGCACTGAACACTTTAATTCAATTATTTGTTTGTATGTTACAAAGGAGGAGGTTCATGCGGATAAATTCAATCTTTCTAGTAGGTTTAATGAAGCTTTACCTGTTAAAGGTACACAGGATTTCCACAGGTTTGTACCAGAGTCAGAAAACCTAATACAAGCTTATCAGACATCTGATTCTGATAATTGTAAATTGTTTAGAATAAGTACTGGGGCTGAACCAGATAAAGACAGTCAACTAGTTGAAAAAGATGAGTATCAAATTGGCCAGTATGTTGCCTGTAAATATGATGACAAAATTTGGTTTGGAATTATTTTAGACACTTCAGAAGAATATGGTGATTATAAAATCAGTTTCTTCACCTCATCAGGCTCTACCATTCAGTATTATTTTCCGATGAAATAGGATGTTTGCTGGATAAAACAGTGATGTGATTTCTATCATGATGACACCAAATATCAAGCCTGGTAAGTAAAAGTGGCCATTTTGAAATCTGTAAATACCTATTTTATATGCAAATACACACTTTTCTTTTCATATATTGATAGAATAAGGTTGAAACTCATTTTTTCTATATATGAAAATTTAAAAAAATCTGTAATGTAGTGGGGGCAGGACCCCTTCAAATGGAATAAAGTGTCGTAACTTTTTTTCTGTTAATTTTAGCCATTTTTTCTGCTTATGCTAATTTGTTGTGTGCAATTACCTTTCATAAACACTTTAAATCACTGTTCTATGTCAATTAGGGATTGACTTATGGTGGTTTGAATATTTCCAGTTTTCAACCCCCCCTCCGCACACGCACACACAAAATGGGGGGAGCATAATTTTTGAACCATAATTCCGATTGAGCTGATATTTGAAATTTGGTACTTACTAGCATGAACCATTCTATAAACCAAATTAAAGCAAAATCTATGAGGGTGTGGTTTTGACCACTGCATGATTTGTCATGGAATGACTCTTTGCTGTTTGAATTTTGTATAGCTGCATGCTCTTTTAAAGTACATTTGAGTAAGTGTTTAATCGAGAATTTAAAGTAACAGAAAATGCTGATGTTATGAACACCTGTTTGACTCTGTTGTAAGTAACAATTCTGTAAAGTTTTTCTGATTATTTCTTAATATACGATTGTTCAAAAAATTCATAAGCGTGTGTGGTTTATTTTGGTCATAACTCGAAATGTCATTCCACAAACCTAAATCATTTCTAATTTGTACTTTATTCGGCATTATTCGCCACATTGTAGCTGTATTTAAATGCATTGTGGACAACTTATTGATGCACTTGAAATAATGCTTTAAATACATTTAATGCACAACTCTTCATTCTTGCATCCTTCTGCGTTGCAGCCCCTGAACCATGCTTAGTAACGGATGAGTCTCCTAAATCAAACGGTGCGAGCAAAGGTAAAAGATTTAACTACTTCAAATGATCTTTTGGGTGTGTGATGTAACCATTCTTCTGAGCATGGTGTGAATCGTTTGAGAATGCTCAATATTCTTTATGGAGGTTCATATTTTAAAAAATAGGAAGGTGTCCTTATGAAGAAGAATAGTAACCGTGTTTCATGTAATAAATCGGGTCACAATAAAATATTTATTGCTCTTCCACATATTTCCTCACTTTATTTCATGATTTAAGGCATGAAGTCTGTCATTATGATAAAGTCCTCATCTCAAAACAAACTTGCGAGTTTTATATATATATATAATATATAACACACACACACACACACACACACACACACCGTAAGATGGGGTAACTGGGCCCTACTAATTTTAAGGTAAATTTCGTTATTATTTTTTCCATAAATTTTAGGTACCTTTGCATAGGTAGGTACCTAAAATTTAAAGAAATAATTCATACTTTTATATAACGAAATTTACCTTAAACTTAGTAGGGCCCAGTTATCCCATCTTACTATATATATATATATATATATATATATATATATATATATATATATATATATATATATGTATATGTATATGTATATGTATATGTATATGTATATGTATATATATATTATATATATATATATATATATATATATATATATATATATATATATATGAGGGGTCCCGCGTCTTAAGGTACCTAAGCGCCAAAATTTCGTCACAAATCGCCTCCAAAGTTCAGCAATATTCTGGCAATAGTATCTCTGTTATTAGTTGAGCTAGAACGTTCATTTTTGGCTAAATTAGAGTTCTAAGTATGCTAATGAAGATTATGTTGAGTTTTTGGAATAGATTTTTATATTTTATATTTTTTTTTTATTTTTTTATTTTCTTATTATGCCAAACTTTGGGTGAACTTTTGGCTGGCGATAGAGGTGAAAAAAGTAGTTCGCTTCATAAGGTTTTCAACCATACTTCGTGTCGTAAGGTCATTATAACCCAAACCACGCGATAGAGGAAGGATGAAAATAGTGATATCCATCAAAAACACGTTTTCGCCTGTGGTGGCGCTTAGGTATCTTAAGACGCGCGACCCCTCATATATATATATATATACTGTATATATATATATATATATATATATATATATATATATACATATATATAAATTTTTTAAATGCAAACGACACAGTATAATTAATGTAAAGAACGACGCTTGTTTAGAAGTGTGTCCGCGCAAGAAGAGGAGAGAAAACGAGCAATGAAAAATGAGGCACCTCCCGGGAATCTATTCCGCTCTATGCAGGAGAATTAAGAGTTCTGAGTGATCAAGGACCTTGGTGTAGTGTTATCATATCCGACCGGCAATTGGATGATCCCGGGTTCGATTCCAGGGAGGTGCCTCATTTTTCATTGCTCGTTTTCTCTCCTCTTATGCAGGGACACACTTCTAAACAAGCGTCGTTCTTTACATTACATATATGTACGTATGATGGATTTCACAATTAAACAATTGAAATTAATACATCCACATAGAAAAATAAGTGATTCCAAGGACTTTCGTGTATTTTTTCCCATTCCCTGGTGAAGTGTTTGAATACGCAAAAGGCTTGATATTGTACTTTATTTTTACATTTTTTCTTAGGCAGGAAGGACAAGACAAAGACGAGAGAGAGTCGAAATCAAGGTTCAGGATCTTCGAGGTACCTAAACACTAGATTTGAAAGATTGGAGGTCATAATATGACAGGACGAAAAATGGATTGAGGAAGATTGATCCAGAGTTAATCGGTTGAGTAGATAAAAGATTGAGAATACCGATTAACCCCTGCGTTGGAGAGTTGAACAGAAAAGTGATGAGTGTCAAAAGTCTGGTACTGCAAGCTTTCCTTAAAGGAGGAGGCATGCAACTAGAGAGTTCAGAAGAGCAGTATCCGTTACAGTATCGATAATAAATAGAGAGTGAAGCAACAGTGCGGCGAAGAGAGGGATTGAAGACAGTCAGTAAGAGGCGTGGAATTGATGAGACAAAAGCCTTTGATTCCATCCGGACAAGTACAGCTGTGTGGGTTGAGCCACCCCACACACGAAAAGCGTTATCCATACAGGGGCGGATAGGACTCCTGTACAGAGAAACTGACTGAGCTGTGGTGAAGAAACTGCGGAGTTGATACAGCACACCTAACCACTTAGAAGTTGTTTTAGAAAGAGTGTGTGTGTGTGTGTGTGATCTTTCCAGGAAGATCACAAGAAAAGGAAACACCAAGAACGTTAAGAGAAGAGGAAGGATCGAGTTGTGTATTGTTGAAGATAAGGGGATAGTCGTGTGGAAGATTGTGACGAGTAGACAGATGGAGGAACTGAGTTGTTGAGGCAGTGAAAGCCACTAGAGTTTCTCTGCACCAATCAGAGACAGCAGAAAGATCAGAGGTCGGGTGTATCGTAGCCGTCCTATGCAAATCATGGAGTAACTGTTCAGATGGACGCTTTGCGGAGCAGATGGAGAAGTGAAGAGTAGAGTCATGAGCATAAGATTGGATAGGACAGGAAGTGCGACTTAATAGCTCATTGATAAATAAAAGGAAAAGAGTGACAGAACAGAACTCTGAGGAACACCACTGTTAATAGCTTTAGGAGAACAGTGGTCATCTACAACCACAGCTTTTAGATCGATTAGAAAGGAAATTAGAGATGAAGGCACAGATAGGATGATAGAAGCCGAAGGAAAGTTTCGAAATTAAAAAATTGTGCCAGATTCTATCAAAAGCTTTTAATATGTCTAGAGCAATAGCAAAAGTTTTACCGAAGTCCCGAAACGAGGATGACCAAGAGTCAGAAAGATATGCAAGAAGAAATAAAATATAAAAATTTAATAATTTTTTTTTATATGCTACACCGTATGTGAGGCGCTGCTAATACTAGTGACGAACTCGGCAAAACTGTTTTGAGTAAATGGACTTCAAAGTTTTGCAAATTAGAAATCGCCATCATAACTGCCAAAAATGGGTACATTTTGATGGGGTTTGTATTATTTTGATCGGAAAATGGGTGTAGGTTATTGCAATGATGATAAGAGATGCTAAACGCGTCACTAGTCTCCGCGGAATTCTCCCATAATCTGCTTGAGCACGTGGTGTTTTCTTTCTTTAAAAGAACTGAAATTTGCGAGGACTAGTGACGAACTTGCATGATGTCATCTATTTTAAAGAGTACATCCTGGAGAATGTCGAGTTCGTCACTGGTATTCGTAACGGCTCATATTTACTGCATAATATAAAATGTGCAATTTTAAGTTTGTTTTGCAATTAATGGGCTGAATGAATAGTTCAGATTTTTTGTATTATATTAGGTTTTCTTAATTTATGACTTCAGGTTTTTTATATTGGGATATTTTACAATAAATTGGTAGAAATTAAATGTGTTTGCTTTTTTAATAGTTTTTGCTTGGATATTTTTTACAATTTACTCTTCGATGTTATAACCTTTCATGGGTTAAGCGAAACTCCACTGACTTGTATAGAAGTTAAAACAGTTCTAACATTTGAGGGGTCGCGCGTCTTAAGGTACCTAAGCGCCACTACAGGCGAAAACGTGTTTTTGATGGATATCACTCTTTTCACCCTTCCTCTATCGCGTGGTTTGGGTTATAATGACCTTACGACACTAGAAGTATGGTTGAAAACCTTATGAAGCGAACTACTTTTTTCACCTCTATCGCCAGCTTGGGCATCGCACCCAAAGTTCGGCATAATAAGAAAATTAAAAAAAGATATATATATAAAATATGAAAATCTATTCCAAAAACTCAACATCATCATTAGCATATTTAGAACTCTAATTTAGCCAAAAATGAACGTTCTAGCTCAATTAATAACAGATACTGTTGCCAGAATATTGCTGAACTTTGGAGGCGATTTCTGACGAATTTTAATTTTGGCGCTTAGGTACCTTAAGACGCGGGACCCCTCAAATATAATATAGTGTATATCAAATTCTTATTTCTCTTTCTTAGTTAATTTAACACTGAACACGGACTCGCAAGAAACTTTTTTCCATTTCTTTTCAGATGAGAATGAAGAGGCTTCCGAGATGCCTCTCGACAACCCCAACATCGTCGGCGGTCTTCTCGATACCGTCATCATTCTCTGGACTATGAACGCCCCGCGCCTTGGCCTACCACAGAATATGAAGTACTTGGAGGCACTAAGGACGAGGATTTCCAGAACATTTTCCATTGTATGGTGTTTCTTTAAGGTAATTCATGCACTAAAATTCTGGTTTGTCTCCCGAAATATTTTTTTTTCCCAACATCAGAATTGATTTCATAAATTCACGCTACCTTTTCCTGTTTTTAGGAAGACGATGATATCTCAAAAACACTCTTGTATTTATCGTCGTTCCTTCCAAAATCGCACGTCCCGACGATGGTTGGGCTCTGCCTCTCTCGTATAAAGGCTGTTGAGGAGAAAGAGGTAATCCATTTCTCGAGATTGAGAGCGATGCACGAGATCTCTCTCTTCATCTTAGAAAGCCAGCATGGCCTATTACGATAAAAAAATAATTTGTTTTTCTGGAAATGATGTCCTCTATTGTACGCAAATTAATTTTTATTGTTTAGTAACAATAAGTCGTTTAATTCAATCTATAATTGTAATGTAAGGGAAATGTTTTTACAAGGTAGACTTTATGGATTAGGAATTTGTTGATAGCGCTCCAAAACCAAAATTGATCAAGTGAGGTGAGGAAAATGTGTCACGAATAAAATACTTGTTTATTCCGAAAACATTTATTTCTTAGAACTTGTAATTCGATTAAAAATTATTTGCGGCGGCTTATAAAAATTGGAAGGTAAAGTGACGCATCTGCATTATATTATTCTTCGTTTAATTATTGATAATTAAATTTGTAGGAATTGGACAATCATATTATAACGTACGTAAATGCTCTGTGCAACTGGAATCGACTCGATGACATTATGGAACTCATTTCAGAGTGGATTGAAGGTGCTTTTTCATCTGTGCTGGAGTTATCCTCTCTTAAAAGTGTAAAGGTTAGTTAAAATAAGTATAGTCTTACGCACGTGCGTAAATTCTTCCTACTTCTAAACATTGGGAGTGTGAAAAGTAAATACTAGGGGCACTCAATATATTTTGCCCCACCCTTTTTTCTAAGCTAAATAATAGGCCATGGGGCTGAAATGTCTTTTGGGCCGTAAGTTTGAGCTTGCTGCCCTTCACATAACCGGATTTTTCCAGTTTGAACCTACCCTCCTTGTATAAAACCGCTTTTAAACGCTTTTATAAAACCGATGGTTAACGCAGTTTCGAAAATGGCATCTGACAGTGGTGTGCGTCGTACACAGAGCTGTTATCGAGTTCTTAACCGCAGAGAAGGAAACAGTTGGGAATATTCACAAACGTCTACAAAACGTTTACGGAGATGATGCTGTTGATCGGAGCACAGTTGGACGCTGGTCTAAACGTGTGAGATCATCGGAGAGAGGGAGGGCCAGCCTCGATGATGAGCCACGCAGCGATCGTCCGGCATCGGCTGTGACATCTCACACTGTGCAACGTGCTAACAGCATCATTCGATCAGATGGGCACGTCACATACAAGGAGCTATTACTGGAGCTAGGGATTAGTGAAGGAAGTGTGAATACGATAATTCAGCAACTGGGATAATCAAAAGTGTGTTCACGGTTTGTTCCTCGCCAACTGACTGAAGATCACAAAGCCCAAAGTAAAGAAATTGCTTCAGAGTCGTTGGTTTGATACGAAACAGAAGGGGATGACTTCCTTTCACGAATTGTGACTGGGGATGAGACTTTGGTACAACACTTTGAACCTGAAACAACGCCAATCCATGGAGTGGCATCACGCAGACTCCCCACGCAAGAAAAAGTTCAAAATGGCTTCCTCTGCATGAAAGGTTATAGCCACCATCTTCCGGGACATGAAAGGGGTGATTCTGGTGGACATGAAGAAAGGACAAATAATTAACTCGGGCATATATTGCTACTCTAGAGAGACTCCAGAGACGTATAAAGTGAGTTCGACCGGAGAGAAAACTGGAAGACGTCCTTCTTTTGCACGATAACGCAAGAACAGTTTGCAAACAAGGGAGGCCATCAAAAATGCGCTTGACTGTGTTACCCCACCCTCCATACAGCCCGGATCTGGCACCTTCAGACTTCCATTTGTTTGGGTCAATGAAGTTGAAGGATGCTATTCGTGAAAGAAAGTTTTAGTGACGATGAGGTTGTTGGGGAGGTTATGAGGTGGCTCCAGCGGAACCCAGCGGACTTTTACCAGCAAGGAATAAAAACCCTTGTTTCGAGGTGGAGGAAAGCTGTAGAAAAGGATGGAGACTATGTGGAAAAATAAAAAGGTGTAAAAAAGGTATGTAACTTTTTATACACTACTTGACAGTTTAGGCCGGGTCGAAATTTTTGATTTCTTACGTACATAGTGTGAGGTGGTTCAGTCAGTCATAGTAACACCCTGGTAAAATATTTTTGAATTCTGAGGATCCCTAACCCTCCTACCGGTTTGTTTTTTCAGAAAATTCATAAAATTCGACATAATTTGGGATTTACTTCGAAATTTTTTTTATTATTACAAAAGTTCGCTTATAAAACAGTTATACTTATTTTTTAATGAAAAAAAATTTAAAAAATACAAAAATGCATGAAAAAAAAAATTTAATACAGATTTTTAGCTGTTATTGGTAGAAATTTAGAAATTAAGAGACAGAAATTCAATAAAATTTTTGACCTAAAACTTTTTTTTATTCCTTCCATTGACCTTTCCACTCAAAAGTAGGCAGTTCTTTTCTAGACTCTATTTAAAATAAATTTATGCCGATTAATATAACCAATTCTGGATCCAATGCTGGATATCCGAAGGCTGCATTGTGGCTTCTTTTTCTAGTAGCCATAATTTAATTTAATAAGATTTTAACTATATTTTATTTATTACTGATATTTTAAAATTAAATAACATATTTTAATACAAACTTTTAACATTCTAGGTAGCTAAATAGGAATCTGGAAAGAAAAAAACAAAAATAATGTAATATTAGGTCTTATATCCGGTGCTATGAGTCCACCGGATTTAAGACCCTACCCCCTACCCCCCGATCTCAAAAAAAGTTGGTGAATGGTCTATTCTGATGTAATTCGTGCCGAGGAATCCGATTTTGGCCATCCGAAAGCAAAAAAATTATTTAGGGTTGATTTTTACGATTTTCGGTTTTTGGCCTATTTCCCATACAAATTCATATGGAAAAAAGTGAGTATCGGTAGGGGGGGGGGGGGGGGTTAGCGAAGGTCCCACAGCCTTGATTTTTGGTGTGGATACTACTATTACAAAATGATCAACCTCACAATATGTACCTAAGCAAAATCTTGACCTTGACCTCTTTTCGACCCGGCCTACCGGGAGTACTTGTGTACAAAATATCTGGGACTTGCAAGGTAACTTGGAAAGAAGAAAAAAAAAGGTGGGGCAAAATATATTGAGTGGCTTTTGTAATATACTGTGATGTCAATGACGCGAATACTATAAAATGAATTTGGAACGTTCGGAGTTCGTGTAATTTTAAGTAATTTTCAGAAAACTACATCCGCTCGCGTTCGCTTTGAAGAACAAGTAAAGCCGAAACCGTGTGTTGCTTTGCGGTTCCTGAGTCACATTTTGCAACATCCTCTCAACAAGTTATCTCTTCTGGAAACGAACAGAAAGCTTTTGGTTCAGATGTGTGAACAAATGGCAACAGTTAAGGTAAGAAAATCAAAAGGAGGACCATTTATAATTTTATCTTGAGGAAAATCATCCTCATTCAAAATGTTCCAGAGAAGGCATTAAGGAAAAATTAGCCAGCTTTAATTATTTAATTTTTTTTTAATTTCTTAAATCTGAAACAGTTTTAACTATTTCTGTAGCGCGCCATCAGATGATGAAAGGTAACCCATTAATTTGAGAAACTGATTCAACACTCCAAACTTTTGAGATGTCGGTGAAAAGCTAAAATTTTGTACATAGCCTCTGAGAACACTGAAGAAGGTTGAGGTTAAGATTTCTGCTTCGCAGAAATCTTGTTGGAGTTACTCCAATAATTATTATTATTATTATTTGGTCACGCTACAACCTTCGGTTTTCATCAATCCCCATGAAACATGGTGGAAATGTTGTCTCTATATCTGGCTCTGGAATTTATCCGCGCCACCCGATTTCCCACATTTTTTGGCCATAGGTCAGTGTATCAACTCTAAAAATAAAAATATTGCACGCTCGAGCGAAGGCGACAGAAATGAAAAAAAATCCTATGTGAAACACGAGCTAATACTTTTTCCTCAATATTTTATGAGTAGCATTATCAGTATTGGTGGTAATATGCCAAAATTTTAGATTTGCAACGGATCATGATGAAACTCGGTAAGGAATGTTCAGAAAAATATCTTTTGAATGATTGTCGTTTAGGCCAAATTTCATAATTTACTATCTCAAGACATCCCATGAAAGCGAGAAAAAATTTGTCAAAAATCGGGAAAAAAAATTCTTAATGTTTTCCATACAGATTTTAGATATGCTCCTCTATTTTCTGGAAAAAAAAAATGGTGTATATACTATGCGCCGTTTATGACGCATTTCTTTTTGAAGGAGCCCACACGCAGCCTATTTTTTTTGTAACCATTGCGTATAGAACAATGTCTATTTTAACTATATGGACGAGTGAGATGGTTTAGAAAGCTTTTAACCCTTTAAGGACTAAAGGTACAAATTGCTAACGTTTCAAATACACGCATTCGTAACTTAACCTTAAAAAAAACTCCGGGCTTAAAGGGTTAGAGAGTTCTAAAAGCTTAACATATTTAAAAATATTCGTTTACTAACCCGTACGTTTTCTTGAAGTACTACGCGACCTAAATAAAAATTATTAAAAAATCGAATTATTAAACTCGTAAAAATTGCAGAACAAAAGTTATAGACAAATTCTTTCTCTTTATAATGATGATTGTCTTGTGGATGTACTATTTATAGTTTTTGTATTTAAATTTACATAGTCCGGGTCAAAAGGCCCAATTTCGAAAAATGTTCATAGTTGATTAATGAAGTCACGTGACCGATATATATATATATATAAACCAGTCGAAAGCTCTTAAAAAGCTCTATATCAGATGCAGTAATTTAAAATTGAAAATATTGTTTTGGAAAGGGTAAATACCAGGGTGGAGTGAAAAAATCAAAATTGAGGGGATGTAGAAGCGTAGATAGTTGTCTTTTGTCCAGGATTAAACTTTAAAACCAATTTCGGATGGTTGCATACAAAACTGTAACTGCTACCGACCAATTTATACAAATCGTATGTGCGCGCGACCAAA
>JAJOZX010000375.1:922500-925000 GCA_023014485.1 Bathynomus jamesi | reverse complement strand
TCCTGCAAAGTTCATAGTGGAAATTTACTCAATTTTAAAGACAGTTATTTAAGCAAGCTCCATAGGTTTTGACTAACAATATTTAAATTTTAACACTTGTTTGAAACGTATGCCTTTTTGTGAAATACTTGATTTGAATCAGATACTAATGTACAAGATAATTGGACTGTTACATGTCAATTACGTTCATCTTATCAGTAGTAGTGATAATTCCATAATCCTCTAAAACTGCTGATGCAACTGCTGCTCCGGCTCTGTCACTTAACTTGATACCTAGTAAAAGACATTTATTTTATATCAAGTTAAGTTCCAGTCAAAACAGAATTTATTACCGATCATTCTTATGATTTGCAAATCACTGAATCACATGATTGTTAATAAAATTACTGTCACAAACAAATAAATGTAATTACAAAATTCACAAAAGTATGACATATTTTAAATCTTTTTATAGGGACTGAAAATTTGAGTCTTACCTCGAAAATTCTTTGACTAGATCCTGAATCTTGCTGGTGACACTGGGGCGTGAAACTGGATAGACATTGTACCAAATCCAGTGTTCAGTCAGACTTAGTGCAGCCGTATCAGCTGCTTATCTGGTTGTCCAGTTCTCTTCTGCCATTGCACGTTGGATGACGTCTTTACAAAGGAAGTTTTCCGTTGGGGAATGAGTATGCTTGAAAATCTGTGATCTCCATCAAGAATTTTAACTGTCACTGCGTCTTACTTCCTACTATGCAGTATATTTTGGCAAATACATGTATTTATCCTATATACTATTGAGCTAAAATGTGTCTGTGTGTCTGTCCGCTTTCTTCGGAACCGTGCACAGACTAAACGGCACCGGAAAATTCTGCAACCACCACCAACTGATACCCCATGAGCTGCCGATGTGCTCTGTCAAGTTTCCCGTTCCTAGGTCACTCCGCGGCCGAGCACGAGCTATTTAATGTCTATTACGAGTGAATGTAAGTACTTTGAAAGCGAAAATGACGAGAGCAAAAATACATATTAAACAGTTTGGTAGTCCCGATAATACATAAGTACCAATATACATATACAGCTAGCTGTGACATATACTGCTACCTGCCTGGAGGGCGATTGCGAGCTACCGCTTGTCAGTTCTATAAATTCAACCTGAATAGAAAAATATAAAATATGATTTTAAATAAAAAACAAAATATTTGGAGAAAAAGGGGCCGAAAAATTGCATTTTTTGAGCAAAAATTACGAAATATGTTTTTTTTTGATGCGTTATTGAGCCTGCAGCCCTCTGCAAATTTTTTAATCTGCTTCAGAGGTAAAAAAAATATATCGTAAACAGTTTTTAAATTGTCTTTCTATTATGTCCAGAACCCGAGATAGGTCACTGGGTTCAAATTTTAGTCGCGCGCGCATACGATTTGTATAAACTGGCCGGTAGCAGTCAGTTTTGTATGCAACCACCCAAAATAGGTTTTAAAGTTTAATCCTGGACAAAACAACTATCTAGACATCTTCAATTTTGATCCTGGTATTTTTGACTTTTTTAACTCCACCCTAGTAAATACCAAATATCAACTTTCTAAAAAATGAATTGATCATAAAATAAGAATTTTATTTCCATAGTTATGTAGAAAATGTACTACGCTATATATGGTAAAAATTTCAAGTTCATACCTCATAGTTTTTTTTGAGGATATAATGAACATCATTTTCCGATTAAAACTTGTATTGTACAATGAAGTTGGAATCTATGAAAATTTCGCAGCGGACAATCGTTCATTGACAGTTGATTAATTAAGTCACCTTTCTTATATACGTACCATTTGAAAGATTCTTATAAGATACCACTCGTTAAAATATAAACACACACATGCTTAATACTCTTGAAAATTTAAATTCTCATAAAACATGAAATACCTAATGTAGGAACTTTGTTTTCATACCGTTCTCTAGAGAATCATCTCTATATATTGTACAAATTTCATGTCCACACCTTGTATAGTTTTTGTTTTAGGAATTTTTATAAACATTTTTTGCACGACCCTCATTTTTTAGGCTTAAATTGGAATATGCAAGGAAATTTCCTCACAGAGATCACTTTCTTATATACTATACTATGTATATATCAAAAAGCAGAGAAAGCTCAATCGTATTACATAGATTTTAATTTCGGCGGGTTAAAATTCTCCCACTCGCATTTTCCAAAAAATGTGTTTTAAAAATGTCTTTTGTTCAACACAAGATCATCATAGCTATAGGGAGTAGGTGATCGAAATTCGTACTGTATATAGAACAAATCCTTTTCTATATGTGTGCAAGTATCATCAAATTGTGTTCAATAGTTTTTTACATTATCAAAGGTAAAAAGAGGTACTGAATAGGCCTTTGCGGAAAGCTCCTTCAGAAGAGATAAACGGCAACTTGAGATATAGTTTAAGAAGCTTAAGTATATCGTCCCAGATGGATGTTACTTATACTTAATGAAGTCTTCGTTTCCATGACAGCAGTGTCGCTA